>OZ024904.1:97846672-97854172 GCA_964017125.1 Flabesymbios commensalis | reverse complement strand
AGTTATTTTACCCTGATTGTTTCGCTTTAACATTTCTAGCCGCAAATCGCTATATCATTATAAGGGATGAATGGAAGAGGATGACAACAAAATAAATGTTCGCTTATCCCTTTCAGTGCAGGGAGCGAATTTAGTCGTAAGAATTTGACGTCTATAGACGTCAGATTCTGACGACTAAAGTCGCTACCCGCACTGAAAAAGTAAAATATTTATAATGACGTGAAGACCCATAACATAGGTATCCAAACGAAGCGGAAAGATCTAACTAAGACATTTATGATGATTTCAAATTGAAAAAAACCCTTTGGTATCTTGGTCTATATAAACATATGTCAGTACCCTGAGGGTTGAAACCAGTATACATGGCATAGGTGTGGGACTTAAGCCAGCTTTCAGGGATGCAAAATGACGCTTTGGGGCGTCACGAGGTACATTTTTAGTTTAAAAAATTGAATCTAGCTCCGTGTAGCTACACTGCCCTGCAAAAACAAACAGCAGTAACTGCACACTAGCTGTGATGCATAACCTGGTAACTATCCGCTTCGTCATCACTATTATGCTAAGTGTGACCCTCCCACAATAAATTTAGATAATTAGGATGGTATCGTAGCACAATTTATAGTGTTAGATGATAGAACCTTGTACTATGAACGGATATAATTATCAGGGCCATTTTACCATATCCACTGAGCAAAAGCATCAACAAATACCCTTAACCCTTGTCCTGCTATGCCCGGATATATACGGGGTTAAGGATGTTTTAGATCAATAAAAATATCACTTAATTTTAATAAAATAGTTTTTAATAGACGCTTTGTTGATCCAATAATTTAATTTCAGACATGTCAATTTTTCATAAATAGTAATATTTTTCGTCATTTGAAGCTGGAAATTGCGTTAGCAATTCCAGCTTCAAATGACGAAAAATACAATTGAAGCAATTCAGCAGGACAAGGGCTAAGTGAGAAGCGTGAAATCGATAAACAGTTGAAAAACGTAAATTCGAAGTGGGGCGTTAACCGGCTTAGGTGTCTGAAGGCGTTACGTATAATATGACGTTATCGTCTATACCTGTGACTGGCAATCATAACAGGTCATCATGATTGCTAGTCACGCCATTATAGTGAACTATAGTCACACCTCCACAGACGACAGCCCGGCAAATACAAGAAGACACCGGCCCATTGCTGGATCAACAAGTAAATGTCCCGAATGAGCCCGGTTGGGAATTCAGGTGTCTTTGCAATATAAACCTGTACTGGGATTCTTTGTTTTTACTGCAGTATTTACAGAGAAAACTGTCAGATTTAGCCTCCAATATGTTACGCATTACAGTAACTAGCAGTAAAAGTCGTGGCTAAATCTCAACTTAGCTACATAACGTTAATGGTATCCACTGTGATAAAGTCTTGTGAAGCTGGATCTACATTTGTGTATGCTCAGACAAAATCAGATAATGTAAATATCATAATTGGTTATGATATAAAATGAAATGAATCGGGCTTTAGGCCACCTTTGTGCACATATAGGCTAAACTGGGCCAGGAGAACCTCCTGAGGATGGTGAGATGATTGAGATGACACTGTCCTCCAGACACAGAATTCGAAATTCGAGCCCTGGCGGTCTGAGGCCGAGCACGCTACCTCTCGGTCACGGAGGTTCCCCACAATACTGACTTTCACACGTGGATGGGGAAGAAACATTTTTTGTTTCTTTCAAATCGCCGAGACCGGGAACCGAACCCCGAACTCTGGCGTGAGAGGCAGCGGTGCTAACCACTACCCTAGGGCCCCCGCCCTTGTTTGAAACAAAAAGAGAAATGATATAAAACAGTAGTACTATACCTCATTAACTTTTCCAGAAATTTGTCCAATTTTTTTTTCTAGGTCGCCCTCATTAAAGGGACCCCTTGGGATGAGACATTTTCAATGTTGTCAATTTTAAAAATTTAATTTATATGAAGCTATATAGCCTACTGATCTTAACTGAAAATACGAAAAAGTCGAAAAACAATTTTAAAGCACTAAAAAAGAGTGAAATAGTTGTATTTCCAGGTCGTATATTGCCATGTAAACAAAACAAGTCAGCAATATTCAGCACCTTAGATCACATATTCCCACGCATCAGACGGTAAGTTCAAACCGGTCGCCGCTAATTGGTGTCTCATAGTCAGGACACGGGAGGACACACCTGCAGCACTGATTGTCTACCCAACGCTGGGCCGATGTCATCAGCATGTGGCCCAATGCTGTGAAAACATTCAATCGTCCTTCAGGTATACAAATAGTTTGTTTGGGTTTCTTCTGGTTCCATAGAAATGTTGATTAAAAATATTTGTAAAAATATGAAAATTCTGAAAAAAATAAAAACATGATCCATGGGATACACTACTTCAGTACGGAACTAAAAACGAAAATTGATGTCATCCCAAGGGGCTGCTTTAACTTTCCCAGAAATAGATTTATTGTTATTTTTTTCTTAATTGTTGTTTCCGCCCTCCCTCATATCCAAGATATCATTAGATTTTCGATTCTAGATTTAGATTCCCATCTTAACCAGATAAAAAACACAATGGCCTTACGGACTATGTGAGTATACCGGGATAAGGCAAAGGCAAATAGCAGTATATTCTTAATTTTGAAGTAAACAGTTAAAGCTGTTTGCCTTTGTGAACAGTAAATGAGTATCACCTGTATTATAATCACCAAGCAATAAACGGCGACGCTGGCCCACCATTAAAACAACATTGTATCAATATCTCGGGCTTACTGGGTGGGCTATGCATACACCCACGATCTGCTGACTCATCATTTTATTCTGAAAACAATGGGAAAACCTTTTGTGGTAATTTTAATGAGCTATAGATTTTGGGCAGAAGCATTTTTAGGAAATGAAATGAATCGGGCTTTAGGCCACCTTTGTGTACATATAGGCTAAACTGGGCCAGGAGAACCTCCTGAGGATGGTGAGATAATTGAGATGACACTGTCCTCCAGACACAGGATTCGAAATTCGAGCCCTGGCGGTCTGAGGCCGAGCACGCTACTTCTCGGTCACGGAGGCTCCCCACAATACTAGCATTTTTAGGAAAACCGAATTATATTGACTATTCAACCCTTTCAGTGCGGGGACCGACTTTAGATGTCAGATTTTGATGTATAAAGTCTGTCCCCGCACTGACAGAGTGCAATATTTATAATGGCCGTAGACTGCATAGACTGGGTCAATGTCACGTGTTTTATGTCTGGTTCCCCCCTCCGCCATCCCAGCAAAACAGGACACATCAGCCCAGCGTTGGTTTAATGCTGGGCCAGCGTCGTATGCCATGGCTCGACATTGAACCAGCACTAAATCATACAGAAATAGATGTATATCACAGAGTGCCTGGGGCGGGCGCTGTCTTTCCAAGTAAACAATTTACACCGAGGTTTTGATTTTCGCGAGTTTCGCGAGAAGGACAAATTTGCGAATATAAGAATATCACGCAAATAATTTTTAAGCGCAACCTATCTTCGAAATCGATAATTTGCGAATAATTACAGACTTTGTAAAAAGTCCCAAAATCACAAATTCACAAAAATCTAAACACGCGATCTACAGTATGCTTAAGATGTGATAAAGTGTAATTAGAAAGGTGGTCGCGCCCTGCACCCTCCGACAGCTGGGACTTACATTTTATCTGAAGTCCACCTCCAGAATGCAATATGTATCATCAAGTGGATTTTGAACAGATAAGACTATAGATTGGCAGCGCAACGCTGTTTGAATGATGAGACATCATCACAAACGCTGGCCTAGTATAGTACTTGAGCAACCGTCATTCATTGACTGGTTGACAAATATAGTATTAAAAATATCGCCTTTTATCTACTGTGTATGAACAGCGGGACATACAGTACTGATTTAGCAAAATGGGACAAGCTTTTTCAGTGGGGCTAGCCCCGGCTAACGCAGGCTAGCCCTGGGCTAGCCCCATGTTCTCTCCCCACCCCATTTGGGGCTCGCATGTATGCGCCCAAAGTTATAAAATCCTTTAGCCGGGCCGCAATGTGCGTTTTGGTATAAGTTCATATAACTGGAGCCGCGCTCATATCGCCGGGGCTCAAGCCAATCTAGAGTCTCGGCGAATTGAGTCAACGCCTGTATGTGTTAGTCAGGCGCGCTTCTCGTCTGGTCCAGTTTCAAGCTCGACCGGTGCGCCGGGCGAGCCTGACTTTCCAGGTGCCTGCTTTTTCATCTTCAGTTAGGTCTATTCCAGTGACCGTAGCTTCATAAAACCACCCATTTTCTGAATTTATACACTGAACTGCTTTTCCGATACTAAAGATAATGTCTAAATGCTAAAGGCTAAATGCTAAATGGCTAAGCAGAAATAAATGAGGACTGCAACAGGTCTAGATGTATACGCGTACGGACACTCAATTATTGCACGTTAGATCAACTCAGAGCTGTTTAGATGATGCTGAATGTGGTCAAGCTGAGCGCGCCCTGTCTTGCCCAGAGCGAGCCTGGCCAGCCCGGCGAGATCACACATGGTTCACAGCATCCATGCTAGCCGCCACACAGTATACTGGGTGCAAGCCCAAGTAGGATTTGGGCGGGTATATTTTCCTGGCCCGAACCGTGTTGGGGCTCGAGCCCATTTCATGCGCTGGGCGCAACCAATTCTGCGCCTGTCTCGCCGGGCTTGCGCCCGGGCTAATGACGGGCTGGCCTGCGTTAACGCAGGCCAGCCACTGATGAAAAATCTGTCCCATTTTGTGAAATCAGTACTGTATCTGTACCTAGAAAGCACCACGTCGATTACAGAGATAGAGACAACTGGGGTACAACTAAAACCAGAAACATACATAGATGACGACCATGTTTTCATTTCCTTTCATAGAGTGATATAGAGATTTAACTTTAGGATGTATAAGGTGCTGGACATAGACATATAAAGTTTTATATCGTGGCCTTGGAGCTAAAGGATCCTATCTGACACTCGTCAGAGTGGCAGATAGAATCCTTTAGCTCCGAGGCGACGATATGTCTATGGTAGGTATCTTACGTCGGCCTTTAAGACAGTGACGTTGTCTCAACGCTGTGTCAGTATTGGATCGGCGTCTTCGACGCTGTTCCAACACTGGTACAGCATTTGAAAATATGCTGCCCTGGCTGGTCGTTATTACACAGGTAATTCCACCCGTGGGGTGCATTGGGTGCGCTGTATACCACATGTACTTATATCGGTGTATTCTGGGGCTACTGACAGTCGGTGCGTGACCAGGTGACAGCGGAGCCGGGGAGACGAAAGAGGGCAAAACGACGACAGGCATAGGAAAGGAGCTGTCTCTGTGCGAAACGAACGGCGGATGTCATAAAATATTGACACCCGATCGCTGATAGCGCTTCATCAAACACAAAGAGACCGGAAACAAGTGAAAATAAGAATATTTCTTCTCGTGACAGTTCTTTATCGAATATTGCTTGTTCATGAACATCCGCAAAGCGATCACGAGTGATATAAAAAATGGATCGTGAGAAAGGAATGATCATCGATTTTATACAGTGGCAGGCTAATATTCCACTAAACTGCATAGAGACTGGGCACGTGGATATTTATAATAGTCCTTCATTTTGAGCATTGGTACGCTTTACATGCTTGATTAAGCATAAAACGTGAACAACCAAGCATTGAATTTACAAACAAACAGCAAGTGTGAACAAATATATTCAATACGCATAAGATTTGGAAGATGTTTGCTTTGAATCCTAGGTGAAAACGATAATAATAGACAGACAGAGATATAGACAGATACATTTTTTTCGTGCACCATGCACCATTTACATGTGATCCAGATATCGTTATATTAGCTATCTCTAAAGTGGGAAAGTACGCTCGTTCAAATCTACTTGATGGAGGACTTGTTTGTAATTGGATATTTCATAAGGTGATTGTTATTGATCGGAACGTATACAACCGATCAGTTGCGGTTGGATAAGATTATTTACCACAGGATGAAGGTAGTGATGAACAATGGTGATCAATAGTTGGGCCAGCGTCGCAGACGCTGGACCAGCTTTAAAACAACATTGGGTGAACGTGTTGTGTTTGCTGGGTAGGATTGTCGATGGGAATATCCGTACTTCAGTCCAGTAGACTGCAACGTTACACGAGATAAAAACAAGCATATGTGGTGCTCATATCATAGTGTTAATCATATTAATAGGTACTGCTTATAGTTCACAAATAAGTTAAGTGTACACAGCTGAGATTATAGTGGAACAGACGCTGTCGACGTGGAAAGTGTAGTAACAGATATTTTTACTGCACACATCGTGGCCCGGGATCGCTGGACTTCCACCGCGGTGACGCATACATTTTTTATTGAATCATTTAAGAAACTTGTGTGCCTTGGACGACAGCAGAAACTCAATGCTGGAGCTGGGTTTCTGAAATATTCCACGCAAATCTGAGCTTCGTGAATGTGTACCAATCACTGTTGATGACATTTGAAATAAACCAATCAGAAGATAGGATGGCTGAGGCAGTGGAGCCGATCTACAGCACCATAGACGAGCTGCTGCTGTCTCCTGGGACCAAAAGTGTCATATTCGACTGGCGTAAGTTAAAGGGACAGCTTAATTTGTTGACATGTCAATTTTAAAAAATAAATCGATATTAAGTTAGGGCCTATATTTTGTAGAGACACTGGCCCTCAACATAAAAAAAGAAACAAGACTACAAGGATTGAAAATTAAAGTTAAAACAGTAGAATACCATTTTAAAATAGCGCAGTATGCAGACGACTGCACAGTTTGTATTAGCTCATTTGATCAGATACCAATACTTTCGAGACAATCTCACAATTCTCCGATGTTGCTAGACTCAAACTAAATATAAATATAACGGAAGGGATGGGAATAGGACCATATAAAGATACAGAGGGCACTATCCATGAAATAAATTTTAAGAAGACCCCCGTTAAATTGAGATAAAAAAATCAAAAAAATCAAATCAACTCTATTATTATGGAAACGGCGAGATTTCACTATTTTCGGAAAAATTACAATTATTAAATCATTACTATTACCTATTATAACATTTACTTCACAGAGCACATGTGTATCCCCAGATGCTGTTATACACATACATATAATATTCTTTGATTTTATATGGGGCAAGCGAGATCGTATAAAACGTAATATTATGTATCAGGACATCCTACGGGGTGGAGTAAATATGATAGACATGGATGCTTTTTTTATTTCAATCAAAGCTGCATGGCTACCACAATTTTTATATGAATGTGATACCCGGAGCTGTATTGCCCAGATGCATGTTTTATCTATTGCAGATACTACTTCAATAACCAATTTCCACTTTGGGAAGTCTACTGTCTAGATAAAATAAATGCATTGCCTACTTTCTACAAAGACGTTATTTTTAGTTATGCTAAGGCTAATAAATACCCTAAGCCAATTACCAAACAGCAGAGCTTTGAACTACCACTGTTG
>OZ024904.1:97710717-97846472 GCA_964017125.1 Flabesymbios commensalis | reverse complement strand
ATCACATATATCGGCATGAAATATCCACTTATATTCCGGCTTGCCATTTACACAATTTAAAAGACTTAGGGTATTTAAAATACTCATCATAACTATTTAAAATAACGTCAAACACAATACATCATTATCATGGTATATGTACATGGGACATATATGTTTCCCGCACCAAAACCAGAGATAAAATAGCTACTATAACTTATTCTAAATGGCAGCAAAAAAGACACTCTTGAAAGCGTAGAAACTTAAGAATTATATACAAGTTTACATTTTGTCTAGTGAGCGTTAAAACACAGTATTAGTAGTTATATGATCTTTAACATGTTACATACTTTATACTTCGTCATTTGAGCGCTTCTCGGTCACACCATAGACATTTCCACATATCATTAAATATTAACACCGGGAGTGAAAACCTCCCAGACCTCAAAGAAAGAGTCAGTTGACAGAGCAGCTCTGACTAATTCCTCAGGGTCCCACCCGGTCCAATAACACAGGCGACGGGAAGGGTCCCCTAAACTTAAAACAATAAATCTAGCCCTAAACTTAAAAGAATAATCCCAAGTGAAATAGTCTAATATATGGCAATGCCCAGTGTCTGACCATGAGAAATGTCATTAACATGATAAAGTTAATTAGAATGAGATTAAAAGAACAGATATATACATCATTAATTAAAATATTACTGGATATATACAATCTAAAGTATAACTAGCTCATCAGTACTGCGCAGAATTGCTGCAGACCGATGAACTGGACACGACGCCCTCACTAAAAATGATTTTTCACATGATTTACACATATTTTCTACAGCTTTAGAGCTGAATAGCACCACACATATAATACTAGTAATGGAAGCCCTTGTACCTGGCCAAGTTCGTGAGTGTGGGGGTTGTTAAACTACTATTTTCTCAAAACACACATAAGTATACTTTGCAAGAGCATTGATTATTGCATGGTTTTCACTGCTCATGATAGATTTAAATTGTTCAGTATCGCATTGGGTATTAAAGTTTGTGATATATTTCCCAGCCTCAGAGAGAAGAGCTTTTCTATCGAGTTCGAACGTATTACACTGCATTAAGAAATGAATTTCGTCATCAACTTGAGTCGTCTGACAACGTCGGCATATACGATTAGCTACAGGGGTTTTGGGTCTGGTATGTCTCCCCCTTTCTATTTCTAAATTGTGGGAGCTAAGGCGAAGCCGAACCACCGCAGCGATTAGTCTTGTGTCAGTCAAATCACTTACATATGTAGCGAGTTTCGGAAAGAAAGAGAAAGTGTTGTATGTTCTAAGTTTTGTGTGTTGGTTCTTGCATGAGATTTTTTCAGTCCAGTCTTCAATAAATTTGTCTTCAGTTTGTTGTTTAACATTATTTATGAACCTACACCTTCTTTCTATCGTCTGCGTTTCCCAGAAAGAACCCAGGTTCAGATTAAAAGTTAATGTTTTTACATGCGTAGTCCAATTTCCGATTCCTATACTGTCTAGTTAGAAATCAAGTGTATAGAATACTAAATTGGGCAGAGATACAGGTAAATATAAACAAATTAAAACATTACATTATGCTCTTTATATAAGATTATAATACTGTATGAGCTATAGGAAAAAAACCCTGTATGTTCTAGCCCGTATTATAATATGTATAAATATTATTGAGTAACTCCTAGAAGGATTGTTTCAGAGATGGAATAACGTCAATGACGTCTTTCCGGCTTTCCACTGATATATTGGTTTGAGTGTGTTTATATTGAGAGTGCTTGGTATACTTCAGGGTCTAATCTTTCAGCATTGTTAGTACGTAAAAGTAATGTTAAAGGATTATTTAAATCATCTTATCTAATTTCTTTAATTAACTCAAGAGAATGTAAATTAAAGTTTTTACAGCATCTAAACCCAATTACAGTATTTCTCCATTTTCGTGATTTTTACAAATGTAATTACATCATCCCTTTTCGCAATGAGGAGTGATAAGTAAGATATCCGTCCGCAGCTATAACTATATATTCCAACACACATGCATGCCGTGATCAGGTGATATACTTTTATTTTTATTTTTTATATCCGTGACTGGTAATATGTTGTGTTTTTGTGTCTTTTAAATGTTGTGACCCCACCATAATATTATTGTAACCTCACCATGGCATTGGTGATGTCATGGCAGCTGGTCTCGAGGGTCAAGATCTAGAACACTTGATCATGGCTTTCGAGACCAGAGAGGCATACACGACTGAACCCTATTATATTTGAATAATGTAATAAAAATATTTTACAAGCATAATATTCAGCGTTACAATAATAAATAATATACTGGTGGCACGGCATACACAAGACTCGAGCTATTTGTTAGGTCGGTGTTTGGCCAGCGCTGCAAACGCTGGCCCAGCACTGACCCCGCATCCTTTTTTGGCGTGTTGTGTATGCTGGGCAAAACGCACGACGGTTGACCATGTCACGATTTGGTGTCTGGACATCTTTCCGGCAGTGGCCAGACATTATACCAACAGCAGAATTATCTTCTGTCCCCAGCAGGCGCAGGGTGTTGAATAGGTGTTACGTTAACGTTGGTTCAGCGTCGTCGATTATGGACCAACGCTGAACCAACAGCAGAATTATCTTCTTTCCCCAGCAGGCGCAGGGTGTTGAATCGGTGTCGCTTCAGCGTTGGTTCGGTGTCGTAGATGGTGGACCGGCGTTGAACCGGCATTGCTTTCACCGTCTTGTGTCTGGTGGGTCATGTATTGTCAACTGTGATACCATACCACATAGCCAAAAAACGGGAGACGCTGGCATGGTGTTACTTCGGTGCCGGGCCAGCGTTTATGGCCCGACATTGAACTAGTATTGTGACAGTGTCTCGCGTTCACTGAGTAATAGTTTTTTCTGTGAACATGACTGTGTCAGTAGCTTGCATTGGGCCGATGTCGATTCTTTGTTCTTTTACAATGAGTCGACAACGGCTTTACTGATAATAAGTAATTTGTATTTGTATTGTACATTTTAATCAATAAAAAAAAAGAAAAAAAGTTAGGGCCTATATAGTCTACTTATCCTCACTAAATATACAAAAAAATCATCTAACAAATTAAAAGCACTGAAAAAGACTAGATTTATTTCTAAATCGTATACTGCCATATAAACAGAACTGTATGCAGTATACAACACTTTACACCACAAATTCCCACCGTCCCAGCCCCCCAGATACTTCAGAAGACACCACCGTTAAAGTGATGATTGGGGGATTTCTCTGTAGCACCTATTATCTGTCCAACGCTCGGCCGACGCATCAACATGTGGTCCAATGCTGTGCTAACTTTCATCTATCCTTCAGGTGTACACATAGTCTAGTTTGTTTGGGTTATCTCTGGATCCTTAGAAATCAGAAAATTTTGAAAAAAAAGAAATCATGATCTGCGGGATACACTGCTTCATACACAAAACTAAATACCAAAATTGATGTAATCCCACGGAGTCCCTTTAAATTCCGGCTTTATTTTTTACAAACAAATCCGCTCCCAGCAAACACGATACATTGAGCCAATGCTGGTTTATTGTTGGGCCACGTCTACGACGTCGGCCCAACATTAAACCAGCATTGGCTCAATGTATCGTGTTTGCTGGGCTGCCGCAATTCCCACATACAAAGTGGTGATTTGATTATAATAACCATGTATAATATCTAACGTGAGAGCATAGAACCTGCTTATAATATTGTGATGGGTTATACCATTTTTTTTTCAAAATAGGCCATGTGGTGCGCATAGATACGACGAGGGAGCTTAAAAGGTTAAAAACGCTGAAATATTTTTTATATAAACCATAGAGACCAAAGGGTTTTTTTCAATTTGAAATCATCATAAATGTTTTAGTTTGCTCTTTCCGCTTCGTTTGAATACCTATGTTATGGGTGTACGGCCATTATAAATATGTTAATATTTCAGTGCGGGGATCGAGTTCAGACTGTCTATTGACAACTATAGACGTCAGATTCTGACGTCTTAAGTCTATCCCTGCGCTGAAAGGTGTAAAAGGTTAACACGACAGTTTTATGGTGTCTTTCATGTATGATGTTTATGGGTAAAAGGTCGCGCGACCTTCATAGACCATGGGCTGAAAGTCGGAACCCCCCCCCCCCTGGGTATTTTTGTAGACCATATTTATTTGAACCTTACTATGTACCAATCTACTTTCAGGTGGTCTGCAGATTTTCTATGCATGGACAAGGTCACCAGAGGTCATCGAAGTATGGTACCCTTTACCATTAGGGTTGTATAAGAATGTGTTATATAGCTAGGTCGGAACTCAAGCCAAGTACACATGGTGACATGGGTTGGTGGTGGGTTTCATAGGGGGGTTATCCCAAGGTCTTGGTAAGGTCATCTCAAGGTCATAACAAGGTCAAATCAGCTCAAAACAGTTGAAAATAGATTATTGGACCAACACTTCCAATAACTCGGTCGAAACCCAACCCAAGTACACATGGTTAGATGGGTTGGTGGTGGGTTTCATAGGGGGGTTATTCCAAGGTCATGGTAATGTCATTTCAAGGTCAGAGTGAGGTCAAATCAGCTCACAACGGTTGGAAATAACTTATTTCTGTTGTTTTTTCTAACATTTTGTTCTCTTGAAATGTATATGATGGCTTGAAACATACCTAGATCCCAACACAGACCTGCACCAAATCACCCCTGAGAGGTTACAGGGATAACATAAGGGTTGGAGGGTTTTTTCACACACCCTTCAAATCACGTTTATGTCAACACTGTCTGATATGGCAGAAATAGATCAAATAGCACACTAATGTTATATTTTGACACTTAGGATATCCCAAGGTCATGGCAAGGTCATCTAAAGGTCACGGCAAGGTCAAATCAACTAAAAAACTGAAAATATCTTGTTTTTGCGTTTTTTTTGCAATTACGTTCACTTTAGATGATAAGGTCTTCTCAAGGTCACAGCAAGGTCAAATTATCTATAAACAACTGGTAATAATAGCTTGTTTTTGCTGCTTTTGCTACAATTATGTTCACTTCAGACTTCGCAAAAACCTTGGGCTGACTCCAGGACCTCTATGAAGCCCAACCCCAACCCATGTCTCCAGCCTTTTTATTATTATCATGTAATCTCTTGAGGTGTTTTGGTATAAATCCGTGTTAGGTATGTTTCAAATCATCATAGACATCTAAAATGAAGATAATTGTAGAAAAATCAGCAAACACAAGATATTTTCAGCTGTTTTGAGCAGATTTGACCTTGCTGTGACCTTAATATGACCTTGCAATGACCTTGGGGTAACAAACCTGTGAAATACAATCCCATTTCAACATGTTTACTTAGGTTGGGCCTTATCAGATGTAATCAATGTTTATTGGCCACTGGTCAAAATATAACTTCAGTGTGTTATTTGGACCATTTCTCCCATATCAGACAGTATTGACGCAAGGATGAAGGAGGAGGGAGAGGGGGTGAAAAAAAACCCAACCCTTATGTTATCACTGTAACCTCTCAGGGTTGTTTTGGTGGAGGTCTTTGTTGAGCTATTTTCAGCTGTTTTGAGCTGATTTCACCTGGCTGTGACCTTGAGATGGTCTGACCATGATATTGGGGTAAGAACGCCCCTATGGAACCAAACACCAACCGATGTCATCATGTCTACTTGGGTTGGGTTTCGTCCGATTTATTGGAAGTGCTGGTCCAATAATGTAGTCTCAACCATTTTGAGATTATTAGACCTTGCTATGACCTTGAGATGACCATACCATGACCTTGAAATCACCTTATGAAACCACCTACCCAGGTCACCATATGTACTTGGCTTGGGTTTTGCCCTATTTATTTTTCTACCACCCTAAGGGTCAAGGGTACCGTACTTCGATGACCTCTGGTGACCTTGTCCATGCATAAAAAATCTGCAGACCACCTGAAAGCAACGTGGTACATAATAAGGTTAAAACAAATATGGTCTACAAAAGTATCCAGGGGGGAGGGGAGTACAGGTGGGCCCAAGCTCTATCACTCGTCATGGTTTCTTCATGATACAGTGGCACTCATTTTGCAATGGCATCCCAGCAAACACGAGGCATTGACCCAATGTTGTTTAATGTTGGCCCGACGTCGAAACCTTTCAAACACCATTGATTGGGTCAATGCCTTGTGTTTGCTGGGATGGAACGTATTCTTCTTACCATTACCCAGCCATAATATTTTGACAGTCATATGAGAGATTTTGTAAAGGTCACTCGCTGTATAGTAAAATTGAATAGGTTCTCTCAGTTAAGTAACTGGGCTGACATTATTGAAGCAGCTCACTCAGATCCAAGGCACGTGATTGGGCAAGATGGTTATCTCGACCAATCACATGCCTTCGATTCTTTGAAACCATTTACGGACTGGTGGCCATACCGTTGCTGCAATGTTGAATCAACGTCAATGACGTTTATTCAGTGTCGCAACAACGTCGTGTACCTGGGAGACACTGTACACACGACGTTGTTGCGACACTGAATCAACGTCGCAACAACGTCGTGTATCAGGAAGATTAAACAATAATTCGTCATTAGTCAATTATTCTTATCTTCGGACTGCACTTCTTTCTGAATCTGAATCTAGATCTGAAAGTGACGTGGCTGGAGTACTTTGTATGCTATCGCGCCACGAGGAGAGGTTTGCATGGGTAGTTAAAAATTGAGTCGAATTCTTTAATCTAGCCTTAACCCCTTAACCGCCAAATTATTCAATTGGTATTTTCACCCACCTGAAGTTGTGTCTTGCTGACGCGATCCACAACTTCAGGTGAGTGAAAAATTTGATTTGACAAAATGGAGGTCGATTGTTTTCAAATATTGCTGATTGATGTCACATGTCATCTTTAACAAGTTTAAAAGGTGGTACTTAATGTGCTAATAAAAAATGAAAACTCGAATAAATTTGGCACCGGCAGTTAAAGGGTTCTTTCTATCCAGCCTGATCACATGTGGCCCCAATCGGCATGCACAAACCCCTTCGTGACGCCGATAACGTACAGATTACGTTCATGCCACGTAACGTACAGAAACAGAACATAGGGAATTTTAGCTTAAAATACACCAGTGACGTCAGTCTATTGTTAAAACAGTAGATTCGGATCTACAAATCTACTGCTATTTTGTACAGTAGTTTAGTAGATAAGGTAACCTATTGTGCATTTTATGATTAAAGCATGAAATTTCCACCAGTAGTAGAACATTTCGTAAGGGTCATTTTTAGATGTGGAGGTAAACTAGATTTGACCTCTGATGACCTCCAGAGGTCATTGACCTCGAAAGGTCAAAATATTCACTGGCAAAGCCAAAAAGTAGTGAAAATCATATATAACAAGGTCCATGATTTGTTTCTGTGTCCCAAACGTGTGTCAAATACTCGACTTGACTGACCTGGAGCATAAACATAACACCAAGGTCATGTCAAGGTCACACCAAGGTCATTTAAAGGTCAAACTGGCAGAAAATAGTTGAAATGTCAACTTTTTTTTCAATTTCCACACTGTGTTTGTGAAGTATTTTATTACAAAGGACTGGTTTTGACATATTCTTCGTCCTATGTATTTTCCACACACATTTTATGACATTAAGGGCAGTATCAACCTTGGGAAAGAGGCTATCTTCCACTTATTACACTTCTTTCTCAATATTTAGTTGAGCGGGCGAAATTACAAATATGCAGCATTGTTAAAGATTAGTCTGGGCTCCCAAAGCCAAATATTGATAAATAATTGGGTTTTTGAAGTTTGACATAGGGTGGGGTTGTGTTTAACTGGAGTACCATCCGAAAGCAATTTGAAGGTCATGTCAAGGTCATTTCAAGGTCTAGCTGGCAAAAACTGTTACCAAGATCACATGTCTTCTTCAGTGCTGTTCCAATTTCTTTTTCGAACGTGTCTTCACTTAAAGGAGCCTGAGCTCCAGTCTGGTGATTGCACATGTATACAATTTTTCTAGAATCACATATATCTACATCAACCTAACTTTATGCAGGTGAGCCATATCTGATAATTTAAAGACAGCTCAGTTTTATTATTGTAATTTCCCTTAATGTAATTGGTTTTATGTCTATTAGTTATAAATTTACTAGCATCCATGTAGCAATCATATGTCTCCTTCAATAGGTTTGGTCAGCAAATTAGTGTCTTCTAATTCGGGACCACATCATTATATACAGGCATAGATGCACAATGTAAGCCATGCGAGCCATGGGTATGGCGTTAATGCCATCATCACTATCTAGTCTCTCTAGTCTAATATTCCAGGTAGCTGGACGTTCTTAGAAGACCACATAAATTTAGAGGGAATGACGGCCTTTTATACTGATTATAACTGTTCGACTAGAATGTTGAGCTGTATATATATTCTTAGCGTGACACTAATATCCTTATAGAAAAGGTGAGCCGGTTTTTATCCCATGGCCGTAGGGGGAGGGGTATTTTCGCGCCGGGATCTATCAAGCGTGAGGCATCACATTCTCAACAACTTGGGGATGTGCAATTGAGTTATTAAACATGCTACCAAAATATCTCCCAGAGTTCAAAATCAATTTCTGTAAGCAGAAAATCTCAAAACCTTAATCAGAAATGATCCAAATCTTACAGTCACATTCCCCACGATATGGAGATGTAAAGGCAATTTATTAAAATATTTCACTGAATTCTAAAATGGCCGCCACAAATCAACTTCATAATTTATTGTGGCTGCAAAAACTCTGCAAGAAATTAGTCAAATTTTACAATTTTAAACATACCGGATACTATAACCAATTTCTAGGCTACATCAATTTTCCAGAAAGCTCGGCAAAATATCGATGTCATGACTGCCAAATTTTTTCGGTAAATTAAGACCCTGTCACCATGATATATATAAAACCGATTATTCCATCGTTCTGTATTCAATTCATACTGCATTATTTTCTATTAGGACATTGCGCTTTTCCTCCACTTGTCAGCAACAATTGCAGTATTACTAGACTAAACCTTTCATAGCCATCAAATAGGATATATAATATTACCTACTTTGCACATCTACCATTCTGTTATAACGGTATAGTATTTCATTATAACGATAAATCATTTCGTTATAACGGTTTACTAATCTGTTATAGCGATCTACTGTTTCGTTATAATGGTCTAGTATTTCGTTATAACGGTCTACTTCTTTGTTATAACGACATACTAATCCATCATAACAGTCTACTATTCCGTTATAACGGTCTAGCATTTTGTTATAACGGTCTAGTATTTCGTTATAACGAAATACTAATCCGGTATGACGGTCTACTATTCCGCTATAACGGTTCATTATTGCACTATAGCGGTCTATTATTCCGTTATAAATGCCTAGCATCTCGTTACAACGAAATACTATTATGTTATAACGGTCTATTATTTCGCTTTAACGGTCTAGAGTTTCGCTATAACGGTCTACTAATCCGTTACAACGGTCTACTAATCCGTTATAGCTGTCCACTAATCCATTATAACGGTCTACTAATCCGTTATAACGGTATACTTTCATTTTATAACGGTCTAGTATTTTGTTATAACGGCCTACTATTTTTCTATAAACCGTTATAACGAAAAAGTAGACCGTTATAACGAAATACTAGACCGTTATCAAGGTCATAACTAAATACTAGACCGTTAAAACGACCTACAAGACCATAATCACGAAATAATAACCCGTTATAATTGTCTAATATCCAGTTATAACGGTCTAGCATTTCGTTAAAGCGGTCCAGTATTTCGTTATAACGGTATACTAATCCGTTATAACGGTCTACTATTCTGCTATAACGGTTCATTATTGCACTATAGCGGTCTATTTTCCCGTTATAAATGGCTAGTATTTCGTTACAACGGAATACTATTTCGTTATAACGGTCTATTATTTCGCTATAACGGTCTAGAGTTCCGTTATGACGGTCTACTTATCCGTTACAACGGTCTACTAATCCGTTATAGCTGTCCATTAATCCCTTCTAACGGTCTACTAATCCGTTATAACGGTATACTATCATTTTATAACGGTCTAGTTTTTCGTTATGACGGTCCAATTTTTTGCTATAAACCGTTATAACGAAATAGTAGACCGTTATAACGAAATACTAGACCGTTGTCAAGGTCATAACTAAATACTAGACCGTTATAACCACCTACAAGACCATAATCAATAATAGACCGCTATAATGGGATAGTAGACATTATTAAAAATTGGTAGACCGTTATAACGAAATACTAGACCGTTATAACGGATTAAACAATAAATCCACTTCCGTAGATAACCTTGTTTTGGCCGATATCGATTTTTCTCTTTGAATTATCCATTTCTGTCCTGTTATCTGGGCGGATGCTCTCATCCTTGAGAATTTATAACGGTCTACTATTCCGTTATAAAGGTATATTAATCAGTTATAACCGTTATAACAAAATACTAGGCCGTTATAACGAATTAGTAGACTGCTATAACGGATAAGTACACTGCTATACCGAATTACTAGACCGTTATAACAAAATACCAGAATGCTATACGGAAATACGAGACCGTTATAACGAAATACGAGACCGTGTCAACGGATTAGTAGATCGTTATAACAGATTAGTAGACCGCTTTAACGGAGTAGGTATAACAAATTAGTAGACCGTTATAACAGCTTAGTAGGCCGTTGTAACGGGTTGTAGACAGTTAAAACGGATTCGTAGACCGTTATAGCGAAATACTGAACCGCTAGAACGAGATGCTAGATCATTATAGCGGAATAGTAGAACGTTATAACGGCAGACTTAACAGTCATAAAGAAATACAAGACCGCTATAACGAGATAGTAGACCGTTATAACGAAATACTATACAGTTATAACGGATAGTAGACCGTTATAACGGAAGACTTGACCGTTATAACGAAATAGTAGACATCTTTAACGGATTAGTAGACCGTTATAACGGATTAGTAGACCGTTATAATGGATAAGTAGACCGCTATAACGTGATACTAGACCGTCATAAAAAATACTAGACCGTTATAACGGGATGGTAGACCGTTATAACGAAATACTAGACCGTTATAACGGGATAGTAGACCGCCATAACGGTATACTAGACCGTTATAACGGAATAGTAGACCGTTATAACGGATTAGTAGGATTAGTAAGCCGTTATAACGGATTTGTAAGCCGTTATAGCGTGATACTAGCCCGTTAAAACAAAATACTAGACCGTTATAACGGGAAAGTAGACTTTTATAACGAGATACTAGACCGCTATAACGGAATAGTAGACCGTTATAACGGAAGACTTGATCGTTATAACAAAACAGTAGACCTCTGTAGTAAACCTTTATAACGGATTAGTAGACTGTTATAACGGACTAGTAGACCGTTATAACGTGATACTAGACCGTCATAAAAAACTACCAGACCGTTATAACGGGATAGTAGACCGTTATAACGAAATACTATACCGTTATAACGGAATAGTAAACCGTTATAACGAAAGACTAGACCGTTATAACGGGATAGTAGACAGTTATAATGAGATACTAGACCGTTATAACGGGATAGTAGACCGTTTTAACGGTATTACTAGACCGTTATAGCGGATTAGTAGACGTTAAAAGGAATTGAAAAAAAATCTGATTGTCATGAAAAAAATCTTATTGTCATAAATATTTTGTTTTAGCTGATATAGTTTTTTCCTTTCAGTTACTCACACCTGTATTGATATCTGGCCGGATGTAAAACTCTTATCCTTGAAGATAAAAAAACTAAAATGCCTGCCAAGAAATCGACGAAATTAGTATGCTTTTGCTAATTCTTCTCATTGAAAATCCCTCTCTCAGAGCATTACACCCCGTGATAATTACTTAAGAGCACATCATTACACATATAAGACAATGAGCAGTAATAATCTATTTGTTCACTTGTATCCTACATAAGGGGGGGGGGGCAGCTTCAATTACAAGGGAGGGGACTATTTTTTAAATATATATTTCCAAACTAATTTTTCGTGAAATAAATAATCGTTCAATGCTGTAAATAAATAATAAAATTTGAAATAAATAATTATTTCAGCTTATGAGCAACATAATTTAATAATCCCCCAAAAATCGAGCCTCATTTATCCGGCATCACTAAATGACCTTTAAATTTGTGAAGCATCGCTTTGCTCGGATCGTTTGCCTCCAGAGGGAGGCTAGGCTTAGCTTGGGATCCAAATTTGTAGACAGAAAAATACATAAGGAAGTGAAGTGAAGTAAATATATATCTCCACACACAAACAGAAATAAATATATTGCTTGAGTGTGAAAAATATACCCCCTCCCCCTCCCAACGATAGGCGAATATGCTAGCGAATGTGCTTATCAATTAAAATATTTGAAATTCGCTCACAATTTGCAGCACTCGCCGAGTATTTGTAAGCGTCGGTAACAAATTCGGAACGTTCGCGAAATAGATACATATTTGTTTAAATGTGTGGTATAGCCCTAGTCACGATACCGCGAAAACATACTGTTATAGGACTATAACACTGTGAATAATAGCATATCGCTGTATATTTTGAAATTCTGATTAATGTACACTCTTGTATAAACCAATTGATGTACAAAAGGCTACAGTTGACATACAAAGAGGGCGCCATTCGGCTTCCTGAGATTGGGCTCCCAAGGTCAAGTTAAGATCATTTCAAGAGTGTGTGTTTTCATATCGATGTCAATGACACCTAGAGGTCACCAGGGGTCAAATCTAACTTACCTCCTCAATTTAAAATAAAGATCAGGATATGTGTTAATAATGGTAGAAGTTTTCATGCTTTAATCATGACATGCACAATTGTTTCATTATGGTAGTTTAAACACTACTCTATGACCCTAGTATTTAGCCGAACTTTCTGAAAAAATGATGCAGTCTAGAAATTAATTATGGTATCCGGTATGAAAGTAAAAAAACATATTTTTTTATGATCTTTGACAGTTTGACCTTGAAATGACCTTGATATGACCTTAACGTTTTTTTTCGACGGTACCCCAGTAAAACATAATCCGTACCCATGTCAGACTTCATAGCCCATTTATGTATCAATAGTTTGTCATGGGAACCCAAACTGATGTTTAACAGCTGCTGCACACTGTTATTTTGCTCGTCCAATTAAACATTGAGGAAGGGGTGTAGTCAGGGGAATACTAAGGGTGTATTTTCCCTGCCCAAGTTATATACTGCCCTAAATCTCCTGAAATGCGCATGGAAAAGATATCTGACCCGGACTGTGTCAAAACCAATCCTTTGTAAAAAGATGACTGCACCACTAGTATTGTTTTAATTGATTAAAAGTGGATATTTTTGCTATTTGTTGATATTTTGACCTCCAAATGACCCTGAAGTAACTTTGACATGACCTTGGTGTTATGTTTTTGATTAACATCAGTCTCTTAGAGTATTTGGCACGCTTCTGAAATTCAAAAACATCACATAAATAGTGTAATACACAATTTTCATCACTTTTTGGATTCGCAATTGGCAATTTTGACATTTCGAGGTCAATGACCTCTAGAGGTTACCAGGGGTCAAATCCAACTTACCTCCACATCTTAAAATAAACCCCAGGATATGTACAAATAATGGTGGAAGTTTCATGCTTTAATCATAAAATGCACAATTGTTTCATTATGGGAGCTTAACCACTACACTACAGGTCAGGTCGGGCACAATATACGGGTTTAACCATGAAACTACATGTCTGATTTTATATTTTAATAGCCATACTGAAAATGCAATTGAGGTCAAATTTTGGAGCTTCTGCACGTTTTCTGTGTATTTTAAGTCGAAGAAAAAACTCAATTGCAATAGATTCGTAGATCCGAATATCGTACATTCGGATCTACGAATCTATCGAATTTCGTTCTTTCTCATTGACAGAAAGATTTCAGCGTTGTAGCTGCATGGGTTTATATCTTTATCTTTATCTTTATCTTGATATCTTTATCCAACGTCATTGACGTTGATATAGGCCTAGTACACATGCACATCAGTATGCTATGATTTGCTTGACCTTGTATGCATCTAAAAGCTGAAAGGCTATTGTGACCAACCCTCTACCTGCTATAATCGGATTCACATTAACCGTGTGAACGATTTTCGCCGATTTCTCATTCAATTCTCTGCCAATTGTCATGGTAGTTTACAAGTACTATTTTCTATTGAATATACCCTGAAAATTTTATTGAAAAATATTGTATAGTTTACCATGTAGGCCTTTTAAGTAAATACAAATGTCGCCCTCTCTTAACCCATAAGCTTTGTTTCAAAATCGCATTACATGTCAAATGGTCTATTTTGTGAAATATCAAAACTTATCAAGTTGGTCGCGACATTAAGGGAAATAGTGTGTGTAAAATTTCATAAAAGTTGGTTGAGAATTGACTGAGGAATCCGTGAAATTCATTCACCCTGGTTGATGAATTTATTGTGAATATGATTATTAAGACGCCTATCGAAAGATAGTTATAATTTTACGCTAAATTTCAAACCTACAAAGTGTAGCACACGTGCCGTCAATATCTCATTTTACCCTGAAAGCGTCGAAATTTTGCTTGTATAAACCGTGGAGATAAAAGGGTTATTTTCAATTTGAAATCATCATGAATGTTTTAGTCACCCTGCCCCATCAGGTCAGACCGTCAGACTACCAGTCTGACCTTGACAACAAGTGTGTGTGAAGCCGGTACGAAAAGGAGGGGGTGCGAGCAACATGAATATTCATTATGACGTCACCGGTTTACTGACTGTAGTGGGAGGTCACACTCGGGTCAGATTGTCTGGCCTGCAGGATTTGGCGAGAGAAGAGGGGGGTTCTGAACTCATAGCACATACGTGTTATCCAGGTTCTGGATAGATCAAGATGGTTTCAGTTGGCTCTTCCCGATTCATTTGAATACCTATGTTATGTGTCTACGGTAATTATAAATATTGTACTCTTTCAATGCGGGCATCGTCTGTTAAGACGTCAGAATCTGATAGTATTAATCATAGACAGCATTGGTATATAAAGGGTCATAATCATGATAATCTACCGCAAGATTAATCCGTATAAATAGATAGTTGTGGTGTACGTTGACCTATACATGTACACCTACATGTAAATGTGCCTAGATGAGTGATATTACTCGTATTTGTTTAATTTGAGCTCAAACATTTGAAAATATTGATGCTTTAACCCATTTAATTTTCATTTCTTCGTATACACTTCCCTGGAGGTGATTAAATTGTGCAAGCTACGTCGTTAAATTGACTTAGTATAAGATAACGATTAAATTGTGCAACCTACTTATAAGTCGTTAAATTGACTTAGTATAAGATAACGACTAATAAGTTGTTAAATCGATTTATGCTAACCTATTATAACGATTCATAAGTCGTTATAACGACTTATATTAAGTCAATTTAACGATTTATAACGACGCATAGCTTACTGAGTCGATTTAACGACTTATAAGTCGTTATCATACTAAGTCTATTTGAATGGCTTAGAGGTAAAGCGATCCAAGTCCGCAATTTCTCATTTTCCTATAGAAGGCTTTAAAGTTAAAATCAATTTAAAAAAATATTTATTTCGTTTTGAATTCTACATTGTTACGACCATAATTGGAAATATATGGGAAGTTTTGCATTGGTGTTTATTATTCATTCCTACCAGCAGATAAAAAGTTGTCAATGTTGTAAAACCCATTTCTGGCAATTTTTATTTCATTTTATTTTATAAATAAACTTTTGAAATTTAGAAATATAAATTTATTTTTAAAAGTCACAAACTAGTATAGAAACTGTCTCGTGTCTCATCATCATGCTCCAGTAAAAAATTGGTAATGATTGGCAAAGCACAAACTGATCCATAGAAGGGGTGGTTTATAACATTTCAGCAGCCATTTTATATATGTCTCAGAGGTAAACTCAGAGGTAAACTCAGAGTCAAAATGTCCCTATATAAACTGATGGACTTGGATCACTTTACCATTGAAGAAAAGTATCAATTTTGAAAGTGTAATAAATTTTTTAAATTGTAATAATAACTAATACTAAGTCGATTTACCAACTTATAAGTCGTTATAACGAGATAAAAAATATGTTTGTCATGTTGTTTCAACGCTTCCGTAATCTTCTGTACAGCAAATAAAAATACCGTCCATGTGGCGCATAGGAAAGTGCAAGTGACGTTTTTTTCCGATTCTCTTTTTACGGCTTTTTACACAGGTAAAGAACTGATTTATATTTTTCACTTCCTGCGTCGGGGAATGTTTACAAAGGGTACTTATAATAGCAGCTTCCTGTGCTTCAGTCTGTCAACACAGGCTGCACATTAATATTGATATTTGTCTGGCGAGTCCGGTACACTGCTGTGCAAAGCCAATGCCGTATCTGCTCACTTTACAAGTGAGCAGATACTACTTTTTGGCTTTGCAGAGCAGTACAGCTGCAGACACAATTCGCTAAAGACACAATTCGCTAAAGGATCCTATCTGCCACTCTAACGAGTGTCAGATAGGATCCTTTAGCCCCGAGGCGACGACATGATCTATTTTCTGCAATAACTGCTAATTTTTGTCATATTACGTCATGTTGGGATTTCCTATATAATTTGAGTCGCCCGGGAATACTTCCAGAGTACCACCATATTAGCCTTGTTTTGAAAAGTATAAATAATTTCTTCCACTTGTCGTTGTGTCTAGCTACGACTGCTATATACCTGACGCGTGAAGCGTGATGCGTGGAGAATGATGCGTGTTCACCAAAATCATTGAAAATAGAAAGAGCGACTCTATATGCACGTCATGCGTGATGCGTATTCGTTTTGGACTCGCGTATTCATCGCTCTACTATATTGCGCGGTCAGCACGCATAACGCGAGCATACCATGGCGTCATTTTATGGATTCTCCCGGGTACCCCCAAGATCCTTACATGTGATCCAGGGACAACGTGCTGCTATTGGTATATTATATAGTCTTCTTTTCTCAGTGTTTCTTATGTGTGCTCCTTTTTGGTGACACTTACATTATTATGCCATACAACGTGATTGATGATAAAAGATGACGAAAGATAGTGACTGATTTTGCCTCACGTATTTGAAGAGGCAATTTATTCCACAAGTGCGGTGCGGCAACCACGAACGATGAATGGCCGTAATTTCTTCTTGACCGCGGTCCAGGATGTAATAACTTCGTACTTTCAGATCTCAATGTTTGCTGGTGTTTCTCGAAATGTAATAAATCACTGAGATATGAGGGAGTACCCATGAATAATGCTTTATATGTCAGAAGGCTCAGTTTAAATTTGATACGTGATTTAATAGGTAACCAATGCAGTGATTTGAGCAGGGGCCTAGACTCTGAAAGCCTACTTGACCTAGTCACTACTCGGGCAAGGCAATTCTGTACACGCTGCAAGCTTATTTTATATTTTTTGGAACAACCGAACAGCAACGAATTACAGCAGTCAATGCGACTGCTCACTAGAGCATTGAGAGTAATTGCAGTAGATTTATTCAAATGAATTCGAATGCGTGTAAGATCTCGAATATGGTAGAAAGCTGATCTACAAATATTCGAGACATGTTTCTTGAATGAAAAAGCTGGATCAAAAGCCACACCCAGGTTTCGTATGGAGTCTATTTCGGCAAAATTTTGGTTTAGAAGTTTTACTGGGAAAATATGAGCAACTTTTTTCCGTTGAGTTAAATTTCCAATGATCATGAACTCTGGCTTACTAGGATTAAGTTTCAGCATGCTTTGATTCATCCAAACCTGAATTGCCAGCATACAATTTTGTACAACAATTAAAGACTGTGTTATATCTTCTGCAACGAAAGATGTGTATATTTGTGTATCATCAGCATAAAGGTGATGCTTAAGACCAAAACTGTTATTATTGAGCTGAGAGGAGTAGTATACATAGTAAAAATAAGTGGACCCAACACAGAGCCTTGCGGAACATCGTACAATAACAATTGCGGAGTAGACAGTACACCATTAACTTTAACAAGCTGAGAACGACCGGTCAGGTAGGATCGAACCCACTGCAACACCACACCATCAATGCCAAACCACTCAGTCAATCTACTGAGAAAGAGGTCATGATCGATGGTGTCAAAAGCCGCAGACAAATCCAAGAGCGAAAGAGCAGTAAGTTCACCATGGACTTGAGCTGACAAAATATCATTTTGAATATACAAAAGGGCCGTTTCGGTGGAATTTCCACATTTATATGCTGATTGAAGGTTATTAGAAATACTTGAATTTTGCATGTGAGATTTTATTTGGCTGGCAACGATTTTCTCGATCAATTTGGAAACAAAATTTAATCCAGATACAGGTCTAAAATTGTTTAATTCATTTCGATCTAATGAAGGTTTTTTTAATAGCGGTGTAACATGAGCAATTTGGAAGGTATCTGGGAACTTCCCTTCTGCCAATGAGAAATTTATGATCATTGTGATTGACCCAGCCAGAATATCAGCGCTGTCCTTGACGATTTGAGTTGGACATGGATCTAGGTCACATGATTTGCTGGGTGACGACCGAATAAGCTTTGACACGTTACTTTCTGAGATTTGTGAGAAAGTGAGTAAAGGATTTGGGGCAGCTGGAGGAGTAGGTTCAGGATGAAAGTTTGATTTCTGATTTTGCTGACATTAGAGTGTCCCTGATTTTACTGATTTTTATGAAAAAATCATTGAAAGAGCTAGCAAGTTTGGTATTTCAAAGACTATCCGGAAGTATATTGTTTGTTTTTTTATGCAAAATGTATTTCATTTTGTCCCATAATTTTCCAGGGTTTGTGATGTTCTCTGAGACCAAATTTGTATAATAGTTTTTTTTTGCCTTCGACGTCAGTCTGTTACACAGGTGAACTTGTGAGTTGTACAATACGCATCACGCATCACGCTTCACGCATCATGTTTCGCGCATCACGCGTATGTGGAGTCGTAGCTTAAAGTGGAAGAATTAGAAAACTCCTACAACGCTGACATAATTGTGTGCATAGGCCTACACCATGGAGACCAAATATTTTTTGTTCAATTTGAAATTATCATAAATATTTTAGTCAGTTCTTTCTGTTTCATTTGAATACCTATGTTATGTGTCTACGGCCATTACAGATTTTCAATTCTTTTAGCATGTTTAGTGCGTGGATCGACTCTAGACGTCAGAATCTGACGTCTATAGATGTCAGATTCTGACGTCTAAAGTCGGACCCTATACACTGAAAGGGTTAGGTTCTTTCAAAAAAAATTTAGCCATGGTTATTTAACTATGCAGTACGACTAAGCAAAGCAGTCTTTTGCTTACAACCACTTACATTATAAACTAGATCTTTTCACATATCATGACATTATCGACAACAATAACTCAGTTCGACTACAAAACCTTCCTTTCTGTCACACAGCGCTGCATTGAATCATCCTACCAGTGCACCTGTTGCCAGATCCTTTATGTTGACGCCTTATACGGATTCATGTCAGTAGCAAAGACTCATTTCCTCCCCAAAACACTTTAGGCCTACTCATTTTCCCTGATTGTCCATTGCGTCTGTCTTGTTTAGACAGACGAAAGGGTTGTGTTAAATAGCTTGAATCGCCACTCATGAAAATACTGGTGAGCACAGATGTTTCTGTATGCAGTGGGCCCACAATGATACATGCGTACTGACGGCGACGTTATTGCGCATATCTCAGCAAACACAAAACATGTTCATAACATTTATACAATGTTGGCCCAACGTCTTCGACGCTGGTCCAACACTGTATAAATGTTATTCAAATGTTGTGTGTTTGCCGGGATAGTGATCATTTTATGGTACTAGGTATTATTCATATATATTGGGAGTGACCTATATAAAGAAATAGCTGAGGGTGTTGAAAACCTCTCCACATAATCATACATATGCTGTTTTAAAAAAGCAAACAGCGGTAACTGATCACTTTCCAGGTAAGCAGTTACTGCGGTTTCACTATCTGCACAGTAAAATATATAGCATCCACATTTCACATCCACCCATACCATAGCTTAATATGTATATAGTCGCCTCGGAGCTAAAGGATCCTATCTGCCACTCTAACGAGTGTCAGATAGGATCCTTTAGCCCCGAGGCGACGATATAGTGTGGCGAAGAGGGGGGTGAGTGTCCACGAATATGGGAGTTACACAATTATAACACTGACTTTCGGAATCACAGTGTTTGCATATATATCTGCAAAAGGAAAACCGGGTAGATGTGTCCTTGATAAAAAAGTGAGCAGCTTTTGCACAGCAGCACTGAAGTGCACTTCAACAAATGTATATTTTTGTCAGGTAAACCTTACCACGCTGAAATATATTTGTATAAACCATGGAGAGTACAGTTTTTTTTTCAATTTATAATCATCAAAAATATTTTAGTTAGGTCTTTCCGGTTAATTTGAATACCTATGTTATGGGTCTGCGGCCATCAGTGGAATTTTAATTCTTTCATTGCGGGGGCCGTCTTTATACGTCTGCATCATTTTGACGTATACAAACAGCCTCCGCGCTGAGAGGCTTATACTATAGGGGCCTACCTGTAAATGTTTAATATTCCCAAATTAATGATCGTAGAGTCATAAGGTAGTGAATAAGCATGATAAATGAATACATCAAATGATGAATAAATGAATAAATAGATGGAACGATGAACGATTTATTGAATGAATGAATGAATGAATGAATGAATGAATGCATGAATGAATGAATGAATGAATGAATGAATGCATCAATGCATGGGTACAGGAATGTTGGAACTAATGAACGAACGAACGAACGAACGAACGAACGAACGAACGAACGAACGAACGAACGAACGAACAAACGAACGATCGAACGAACGAGCGAACGAACGAACGAAAGAACGAACCAACACACGAACAAACGAACGAACGAACGAACGAACGAACGAACGAACGAACGAACGAGCGAACGAACGAACGAACAAACAAACAAACAAACGAACGAACGAACGAACGGAATGAATGAATGAATCGATGCATGGTTGAATATAATTATTAATGACTGAACTGATTCGTGGTCGATATAAAATCAAAACAGCGTTACGTTTTTCCTGACACCACATGCATTATACCATAGTGTGTATACTTATCTATGTAATCATCGTAATGATAATCTACTTCGGCCATAAAGACACCTCAGTACCATTAATATATACAGCATGAATCGGTGATAATGGATATAAGTTACAGTCTCTGAAACACATGTGGATTTATTTATTATGTGACTGGCGCTTTGTTCACGTGCTATACAGATACAAATACACTTATCCCTGGTACAGCTGAATTGTTTCTTTCTATTTTTCGTCATTTGAACCTGGAATTGCTAACGCAATTTCCAGCTTCAAATGACGAAAAATATTCTGTTTGTGAAAAATAGACATCTTCAATATTGAATTATTTGATTCACCCTGACTGAAATATTGATGCATAAAACATTGAGACCAAAGGGTTATTTTCAACTTGAAATCATCACAAATGTCTTAGTCTTAGCTCTTTCCGCTTCATTTGAATACCCATGTTATGAGTCTACGGCCATTTTAATTTTTTTAATTCTTGCAGAATCTGACGTAGGCCTATAAAGACGATTCACGCACTGAAAGGGTTAATCTAATACTCGAATAGTTGATCAAGCTCAATGGCATTCATTCATTCATTCATTCATTCATTCATTCATTCATTCATTCATTCATTCATTCATTCATTCATTCATTCATTCATTCATTCATTCATTTTTATTCATTCATTCATTCATTCATTCATTCATTCATTCATTCATTCATTCATTCATTCATTTATTCATTTGTCCATCCGCCATTCATTCATTCCTTTATTTATTCGATCGTTCGCTCCCTCGTTCTTCGTCAACATCATTTTTGCTGTGTTTTTCATGGAATGTTTTTAAAAGGAAAGCGTGTTACGAGATAAGAACGTCGGATATTTTTAAAGCTAATATTAAAGACTAAACATGTTTTAATAACTCATTTAATAATATACTCCAGCTTATCTGCTCTATACTATCCGCATTTTGATCTGTTCCTTGTGACGAAAAAAAACCGAAATGAGCTTGTAATAGGGCTTTCTGTAATCGACGAAACGAGACGAAACTGACGAAACGAAACTGACGAAACTGTTTTCCTGTAATCGACGAAACTGAGTTCCTGTAATCGACGAAACTGGTTTACCCTAATCAAAGAAAATATAATATGCTTCAATTTTCCTTGCTCTAATCGACGAAAAATTGAAGGGACAAAACGGACGTAGGCCTAACGTTACTATGTTTTTCTTTTCCAAGTTAAGCCACAGACGGTGGACTAACATTAACCCTACCAAGACCTACTAAGACTGGCTTGTCATCGTATTTGTTTTATTCTATGATGTCGACCCAGCTTTGGAATGACGTAGCCTACGTTGTGACTGACCCATCATCAAACCTGATCACGTGTAAGCCTAGCCCAACGTCGACCCAAGGACATTGGTTTTAAGTTGGTTCACCGTTAACGATTATGGCCCAACATCATACTAACCTCATGCCAACGTATTAGTCGATTGTATATGGTTTAACCTTGCTATTAGAAATACCATAAGTGTGCTTTATAGCGCCTAAAGGGTTAGCATATTGTTGATAGTGTTTACCCTAGGTACATATAGACTGAGACACGTAGGTGTTACCAGCTTCTTCCCAAGACAGACTGTCTGGGTGCGGTACAGGGTGGACCACCTTTGGATCACGCCGTAACCTGATATGTACTATACGGCACATATCACCCAACACATAGAAGTACCATTATACCATTATTAGTCTCGTCAGTTTCGTCGATTAAAGGAACTCAATTTCTTCAGTTTCGTCGATTACGGGAAACCAGTTTCGTCAGTTTCGTTTCATCAGTTTCGTTTCGTCGATTACAGGAAACCAGTTTCGTTTCGTCAGTTTCGTTTCGTTTCGTCAGTTTCGTTTCGTTTCGTTTCGCCGAATACAGAAAGCCTGTAATAGACGTTCATTGCACCTCGACCCGGAATAGTATACATGTACTCCCACCTCCTATAGATTTTTAGATATCACTATCTTTGCCAAATCCGAATCGCGCGTAGTGCAAGTCTAACCAGCCAATCACTTTTGTTCATTTATACCGACACCAACCAGGAAGTATAATTATGAGGAAATATAGTTTCCAGGGGCCGGACTATAATGTAGTATCTAGGCCGGTAGTGTAAGGTGGAGAATAATAGAGTATCAAGATCAAACTAAGCGAAGCCGCCCATATTTAAACGACACTCGTTAAATACATAATTATAATTATGACTATTCTGCAAAGACAAACATGTTATCACATGGATACAGCGCTGTCACATTGACATCACTCATTCCGCTAGACATCGGCCCAATGCTGCCATAGAGTTGACCCACCATCTTCAACGTCGGTCTAGCACCCGGCTGGCTGTGGGTCGTTGTCTTGTGTTTGCTAGAATGTGAGGTCATGCTGGCAATATGAAGTCACGCTGACAACATGAGGTCATGTTGGCAATATGAGGTCATGTTGCCAATGTTATGATTCCAAGCATTTGCTCTACGACACTTTCTAGCTCTGCCAACGAGATTTGCACCCACTGGCTACTTATAGTACTCACACCATGACTCCGCAAGCATCACTCATTTTCTTTTTTTTTCTGAGCGAAGCCTTTGTATTACAATCCTGTATTGTTTCAATTGGTCAATGAAATATGTTTTAAACTAAAGACAAACAGCAGTAAATGCTCACTGGAAAAGTAAGCAGCATCTGCACAACTAAAAATGTTCAAAGGCAAACGGCAGTAATTTAAGGCCTACTTACTTGAAAAGATAGCGGTTACTGCTGTTTTCCTTTTCAATTCAATTCAATTTATTACTCAGACCAAAACATGGTATAATACCAGAAATGCATTATTCTGGTTATTATGTTTTCGCTGCACCCCTCATGTGCCGTGTTTGTGATTGATTTATCATATATTTCTTTGGCGCATATTTGGGTATATGTATTATCAAATATGCATAGAATGTAATCCAGATTTTGGGGTTTCTATATCATATATAAACGCTATTTTTTCTATGTTATTATAAACGCTAATTCGTGATTTTTTTCAAAATGTTTATTATATCGGGTGGCCCTTGTGCTAGAGACATAATTATGTTTGTTATCACGTTTTAAATATTGTTATGTTATGATTGTACTAGTCTACATGGTTTTGGCAAAATAAATAATACATACCGTTTGTAGACGTCAGATTCTGACGTCTACAGACGATCCCCACGCTGAAGGAGTAAAGTGCTAACCACGTCTATAATCGTTTTTAGCCTTTTTAGCCCCCCCCCCCCCCCACGAAGTAGTGCGGGGGATATTGTCAGCAACATATCTGTTTTCCGGCCGTCCGTCCATGCGTCCGTGTTTCGTTCTCGGACGATCTATTGACAACCGCTAGCCGGATTGTTTTGATATTGCATACACACATCTCTCAGGGAGTGTAGATGTGCCTTGTGAGGCCTTCGATTTTGAGGCCATTATTGACTTTAATCAATGTTCATTTCAGTTTCCAGACGACATACCGGGAAGCAGTAACTGGATTATTTTCATATTGCGCACACACATCCCCCTGGGGGTGTAGATGTGCCTTTTGGAGGTCATGACCTTTCATCTAATTTTTAACCTTCGATTTTGAGGCCATCATTGACTTTACTTGACGGCAGATAATATTTTTGTTCCTTGCGTTATCACTGGAAGCGTTCATATTGCTCATACACATCACTTAGGGTGTGCAGATGTGCCTTTTTGGGGTTATGACCTTTGCCCTAATTTCTAACCATTGACTTTGAGTTCATTATTGACTTTAATTAATGGCGGGTGATATCGTTAGCGTTATTTGTCCTTCAAACAATTTGAAATGATTTAATTTGCACATAATAATATTATGTACAAATTTTAAATCATTTCTCTTTCAAATTGTCTGTAACAAATATATGTGTATTTATACACATGTATTTGTTACCAGCTACCACAAAGCGAGTAAAAATTAAATAAGTCCCATAACGCTTTAAAATATAACTTGATCTTTCTAATAACTTATTTAAACCCTGACCTCGTGACCTTGCCTGTTTTCAGAGGAACGCCTGCTGACTGACGACAATTTTAAGTAAAATTTTCACCCACTTGAAGTCGTGTCTGAATACCGCGGCCCACAACTCCTAGTGAGTGAAAATTACTCAATGCCATATTCGTTTCATTTGAGACCAAACACTTGCGATAACGTCAGAATCTGGCGTCTGTAGATGTCAAATTCTGACGTCTGAAGTCGACCCCCGCACTGAAAGGGTAAGATAATCATAATGGCCGCAGACCCGTAACAGTTAGGTATTCAAATGAAGCGGATGATAATTTCAAATAGAACTAACCCTTTGGTGCCCATGGTTTATACGAAAATATTTTAGCGTTGTAGGTGTTAAAGAGTTAACCCTTTCAAGCCTGAATTTACCATTGTCATTTTCATCCACTACAAGCCGCGAATTGCTGTGGCAATTCTCGGGCTGTAGTGGATGAAGATGACTTAAAGTGGGTGAAAAATGGAAAAATATACTGTTATTTTTAAAGCAATTCCATGAAAATTGTCGTTTTAGGTTTTAGGAAATTAAGTCATTCTTCAGATATACAAATTGATACTTTAACCCTTTAACCGCCAAATTATTCAATCTGAATTTTTACCCACTTGAAGTTGTGTCTCGCTGACGCGATCCACAACTTGAAGTGAGTGAAAATTATTCAGATTTGACAAAATGGAGGTTAACTGTTTTCAAATCTTGCTGATTGATGTCACATTTTATCTGTAACATGTTTTAAAGGTTGTACTTGATGTGCTAATAAAAATGAAAACCAGAATATATGCGGCACCGGCGGTTAAAGGGTTAAAGAGTGAAAAAATAATAAGGGTGACCTTGTCTGTTTATAGAGGAAAGCCAGCTGACTGACGATGACGCGGAGGAGTTCCTCAGCTCGAATCGTCACGAGCTGATGGAGGGCATCCAGTACAACCTGTCAGGAGTGATCGCCTGGCTCAGGACAAAACACGTCTTCAGTAACCATGACGACGACAACATACAGAACACATACGTCACCAAGTTCCAAAAAGCAGGTGAGCCTCATCACAGGCACCCAAACCCATCAAACACGAGACGTTGAACCGGTGTTGGTGTAATGTTGGCCCAGCGTCGCAGACGATGGGCCAACATTACCCCAACACCGGTTCAACGTCTCGAGTTTGCTGTGTTTCCACTCCCATCCCCCCCCTCTACAGTGAAGTGTAGAGCTGTGGGATGGGTGTGGAAATTTGAGCTTCTTCTTTTACAATTTGAGTCCCATCAAAACACATTGTTACACTGTAGAGGGGTGGGATGGGTGTGGAGTGATAGTTATAGCGTGTGTTTGGTGGGGGGGGGGGGGGTGTAAATTCGACTTTTACTTACACATTAAGCCCTACCAGGATCAATAACCTTCACAACCCTGAAATATTTAGTATAACCCATGAAGACGAAAGAGTTCTTTTAAATTTGATAAAATCATCATAAATATCTCAATTAGCTTTTTCCGCTCTGTTTGAATACCTATGCTATGAGTCTACGGTCATTATAAATATTTTAATTATTTTAGTACGGGGACCGACTGTAGACGTCAGAATCTGACGTCTATAATCGTCATAATCTGACTATGAAGTCGGTCCCCGCGCTGTAATAAGGGCGAAAGAGTAAAATAATAAGAAGAAAGATAGGGATTATTTTTCCAAAAAAACTTCATCATAATTAAGTCAATTATGTACACAGTTGAAATTAAGGAGACATACATTAGGACGTCAGATATTCATAAATGCCACTTTGATTCATACAATTTGCACCATAGTAAAATAGACCATAACAACATATGAATAAGCAATATTTGAAGCAAAACGTAAGCACACAAATATATTATCACGTATTTAGACAAAGAAATGATTTTTAATTATCTCTCATGCATATGTTGTTTGTCCTTAATAATATCAGCCAACTTTAATTAAAGCGACAGCTTATGTCGTCATGCTATTTTTGAAAAAAAAAAAATTATATGAAGCCTACTGATCTTTACAAAAACATCATCAAAAAATTTAAAAGCATTGAAAAATACTAAACTAGTTTTATTTCCAGGTCGTATATTGTCATGTAAACAAACTGGCTGTAGCATTCAACACATTACATTACACCACAAATACCCACTGTCTCCGACCGACCACATTAATACATCGCCGATAATTGGTGTGTAATCGTTGTCTGAAATTGAGGGCCTGGTGATTAACCTGCAGCACTGATTGTCTGCCCTACGCTGGGCTGATGGCACCAACATATGGCCCTATGCTGTACTATCATTCAACCATCATCTAGGTGTACAAATAGTTTATTTAGGTTTTCTCTGGATTCTTATAAATGTAGATAAAAAAATGTTTAAAAAATATGTAGATTTTGAAAAAAATGAAATCATGATCTGAGGGATACACCATTCTATTACAAAATTAATAACTAGAATTGTTGTAATCCCACGAAGCAGCTTTATGTAAAAAAAAACATTCAAACTAGAAGGATAAAAAGACAGGTAAAAATCATGAAAGTACTGCAATGAAGGAGTAGTCCACAGTGTACGACAGGTTTGGCAATGACAGAAAATAATTCGGATAATTTGTTGTGCTCCAAATTAGACTAACTAGTCCCCTGTCTTAGAGGTTTTCGTGTTCATTTTTGGAAGAAATCACCAAATTTGGTCCAGATGCCGTTTGAGATGTACTTATCATATCCTGATATAGGACACACATTTTCAGATACCTCAACAACCCTTATTTGCAAAAATTCAAAATGACCGCCAAAAATATTGGATAAGTACATTAGTCATTTCTAAGCTACTATTCTGTCGATTCGGTTGATTTGTTAGTCTTTTTAAATATGCTTGAATAGCTAGAGTGATTTTAGTTCCTATTTAAGAAAAAAATAAACACAAGTATAAGGTTCAAGGTAATATCTATAGGCATGTTGCTTGAAACAACCACAATTTGTCAACTTTTTTGAAACTAATATTTTACAATCGTTGAACATGTTGAATATGCTCCACCGATTCACAAGATGTTTACTTTCTATTAAGACATGAGCTCAATCGATCAGACAGCCCCGAAAATGTTAGAAAGCATACCAAAAATATGTGAATTGACCTGTTATTGGCGGAGATATGATAATTACTTTACTTCTGAATATTGACTCTAAGACAGTGGACTATAACATACATCTCACGGCACAATGAGTGACTATATGGGGAGGTGACAGGTGCAATAGCAACTGTCTGGGCATCACGGAAGAAAAAAAAAATGGTTTACGGAAAAGTAAAAATTATTTTGTAAAAAATTCGTAGAATTGACCTGATAAAAATATCCGCCCGTATAATTTGAAAACAAAATCCATAGAATACAGAAACAATGCGTAGAATGGACAATCCTGGTACGAACAAGGGAACACATCTGTACCAACAAAGCATCACACTGAGGTAGCTGGGGCATAACTAAAACCAGAACAATACAGGGTGTGGCCCATACCTTTAATTTCGCGGCGTAATGTGATGATGTAAGCTAACAACATGGGCTGAAGTTGCATGTCTTCCCTGTGGAGCGGAACGACATAATTTAGTGGTGACGCAGCCATGACGGGACATCGAGCCATTGCTGGCATAATTTCGGGCCACCGTCGCAGACGGTGGCCCGTAATTATGCCAGCATTGGCTCGATGTCTCGAGCTTACACATTTAAAACGCCTTCTGTGTGTCTTTTTGTAGTTTGTATCCGGTATTAAAATGCAGCTGCGAAACCACAAGATGTCTCCTGTAATGAACAGAATGATTTAGCTGACAGCGGTTAATTTGATAACAATAATATACTATGATTTTATCTGTTTACATATTTACTCTGAATAAAAAGTACAAAGAGACACGCAAAAACTGTTTTTTATGCCCAACAAACGCGAAAATCTAGACAATATTGACTGTCACACATTACATGTATTTCATGTATATACATGGTTAAAGCAGCAAATCAAGTCCCGTCACTCTGTCGCTGTTTAATTCGGAGGGAAGTTTACTAATCCAAAGTACACTACCCGATTAGCTCACAAAATCGCGTGATATCACACTGGACGTGATCGTGGTTAACGTTGTCGCCTGTCACGCCAGTGATCAGAGTTCCTTGCTCACTTTACGGTTTCGGGTTTAATCCTTACAAAGCTGAAATATTGTGTCTAGACCATGGAGACAAAACTGTTTGTTTTCACTTTGAAAGCATCATACATGTCTTAGTTAGCTCTTTCTGCTTTATTTGAATACCTATATCATTGGTCTATACCCATTATAAATTATTGTTTACTCTTTCAGCACGGGGATCGACATAGACGTCAGAATCTGACGTCTATGTCTGTCCCCGCGGAGAAGGGTTAAAAACACAAAAATGTTTCTTTCTTGCTCACTCGTAAATATCCAATATCGTTGGGAGACTCTGAGACCAAGAGATATCGTGTGCGGGAGGGGTCACAGTGACTGAAACTAATACAAACATTAGTTCAAAATTTGTGAAATAACAAAGGGACGTCGCCATTGCTGATATCCGGATCTGCCTCAAATTTTTCTCAAAAAAATATTGTTGGATCATGAGACGAGAATCGTCGCTCGATATAACGTCCCTTCGGATATGAAAGGGTGCACCTGCCACTTTCTAAAGTGGCCGGTGCACCCTTCCATATCCAGGGGGATAAATTGCGCCGCACGAAAATGAGAATTAAAGCTACGTTTCTGGTTTTAGTTGTACCCTAGCTGCATCTATATCCATAATCAAGTAAAAAGCGTTGTGCTGGGTACAAGTGTGCCCCGTTGTTCGTACACAGTGGTCTACTCCTTTGAAGACCCGTTTGGTGCCTGGAGTGCAATCTTCTGATACAGGCTATAATTCCAACACAAAAGCGTGCAAACACTTACAGTGTATGTTAAAAAACTATTAACATAGCCTAATATCCTGTCTGGTGTTTTTTTTTACTCTGTAAACGGTAAAGGCAAACAACAGTGCCTGTTTACTTGAAAAGTGAGCATTTACTGTTGTTCGCCTTTGCGTGACAATACTGCTAATACATAAAGTTCGAGAAAAATAACACGAGTGGCTGTTCAGTGTTTCTGGTTTTGAAAAAAGTTGACAATATGAAAGTCAGACAATATGAAAATTCTGACTCCAAACCTGGAGTCAGCATGCACACAGGCGCGGCTTCCGGCGAAAGGCCGCCAAAGGCGATAACAACTCCAGGGGGTCCGGGGGCATGCCCCATCAAGAATGTTTTGTTTCAGAGAAGGCTTTAGGTGTCTTCTAGTGATATCTGAAGGCACATTTCAAGCTTTGAAAAAAATCATTTTTCATTAATTTTTTTCTTTATATGTATCATTGTCGTCAAAATGGAATGTTTTTTCGTCAGAGAGGGAAGCTCAGAAACACTGTGGTCCGCCCTGATTCACACGGCTTATATCCAGCAAACACGAGACGTTGACCCAATGTTGGTTCAGTGTTGGCCCGCCGTCTACGACATCGGACCAACATTGAAACAACATTGGGTCAATGTCTCGTGCTTGCTGGGATATGTCTTGTTATATACTCTTTGCACGAGTTTTCGCGTGAACATTAGTTTGAACAAAACAGTTCAGCTTTGGTCACTGTATGGCGTGTTGTTATTGAAAAGTGTGTAACATTAGTCTGAATAAAACAGTTCATCTTTAGTCACTGTGTGGCGTGTTGTTATTGAAAAGGGTGTATTGGAAAGGCTTATTTTTTGTTTGTCGTACCAGAGTACATCAAAATTGAAATGGAAAACAAGCAACGGGTCCCTTATAAATGGAAATCAGCTGCTAGTGTATTGATGTTATAGCTGGATTATAGTTCCACATAACATATCACTTTACCCTGCTTACAGTGGATAGTGAACATTTTCTCGGCAAATTTAAACCTTAACCCTTACAACACTCAAATATGTTTGTCTAAACCATGGAGACTAATATTTTTTTCAAATGAAAATCATCTTAAATGTCCTAATTAGCTCTTTCCGCATTATTTGAATACCTATGTTATGGGCCTACGGCCATTAGAAATATTTTTAATTCTAATGTGTTTTTTTTCAAATTGAAATCATCATTAATCTCTTAATTAGCTCTTTCCGCATCATTGAACACCTATGTTATGGGTCTACGAACATTTGAAATATTTTAACTCTTCGACTTTAGACGTCAGAATCTGTCTATAGGGTTGATATACTAAATTCTTAGGTCGTCAGTTTTATTTTTATGCACATAATATGATTTTATCAATCTAAAAATACTGTTTCAGTGATGTTGCCTCAAAAGCTCAAAAAACAATTTAATGTTGCTTTACTTTACATGTTTACTAGTTTTACTCTTCGGAAGACCTAAAAATATGTGTTGTTGTAATACTACACTTTATAACGCGCAAAACTTGCATGCCTACTGTGAAATATATTCTTTATTAGTTAATAATACGTATAATGTGCATTGAGTGCACGACCAGCAAGCACAATACGTTGACACAATGCTGATTCAACGTTGCCCCTGTCTTCGACGTTGGCCCAACGTTGAATCAACATTGTGTCAACGTCTCGTGTTTGCTGGGTGCAATCTTGAGAACCTGCCAGAGGCGGTATTAGTCCCAGAGCTGGGGGGGGGGGGGGGTTATTTGTGTTGAAAGGTCCATACGATCCAAGAGTTCCACCTATAGTGAAATTTTCTCAGGAATCCGAATCTGCGCGTCTTACAAAAATCATCCTGTCCAAAAGTACCGTAAAAACCCTTTAAACACTAGTACCGTCAAAATCGCAAACCGCAATTTGAAATATTGCGTATGAAGTGATTGTTTGCTAAAACTGTGGTAATTTTCTTTTAAATAATTTTTAAATTATTTATTATCACTCACATAGGACAAAGGCTTTCACATGGATGTAATATTTTGTGTCTGATCAATGAAAAATGCACAATATAGCTTTAAGTTGGTATTTTAACACGTATTTTTACCCATTTTCATACTTTTTCAGTAAATAGACAAAATACTTTTCTCTCAGACGATTTGTGTACAGTATAAATGTTTAGTCTTGATTCAAACATGTTCTAGAACTATTGTTGACTTAAAATTAACCCATTTATGTGAACATATTACTCGCTTTTTAGGTTAGACGTAAAATTCATGGGGCGACTGATCCAGATATCGCCTGGATTGGTCTAGATGGCCAATTATACGTCTAAAATCTGTGTCAGTCGCTTTAGGCTTTACAGCGCGGGGATCGGCTTTAGTCGTCAAAATCTGAATACCCGCACTGTAAAAGTGAAAATATTTATAACAGCCGTAGACCCATAACATATATGTAGGTATTCAAATGAATCAGAAAGAGCTTACTAAGACATTTATGATGATTTCAAATTGAAAAAAACCCTTTCGTCTCCATGGTTTATAAAAAAATATTTCAGCGTTTCAAGGTTTAAGATGACCTGGGGAGGTACATACGCTCCTACAATTCTCAGTGTAAATATAGAACTCTAAATCGTCCCCTAGCTTTCAAAACAATTTGAAGAGGTTAAAAATGATCACATGCATGTAATGTGAAGCCATTATTAATTATTGCACTAATACATTTTATTGACGTCAATACATAGAAATTATGAAGTGGTGATGATCGCTTGAAAGGTTTAGTCTTGTAATGATTTACCATACCGTCTTAACTCTTACAGCGCAGGCTTGGGGCCAAAGTACTCGGTACTTCGGTACTCCGGTACTCGAGTACCGATTTTGCAGTACTCGTCGGTACTCAGTACTCATACTTTTAAAAAGTACTTGTACTCGTACTTGTACTCAAGTATTTTTAAAAATGAAAGTACTTTCAACGAGTACTTACGAGTACTTTACGAGTACTAGTCATCTTAAATTAATTCAAAATCACAGACAAATCACAGACAAATCATGAATCATTATAGTGAGATATTGAACAATCATTTATTGATTCGTTTACCATCTGTTTAGCTATTATATTGAAAATTGATTTAATTACTACTTTGTAGTTATTTCAAAACTAGTCCAATTACTCAAATCATGATTACTTATAACAAACGTGCACCTTTTTACCATATCATGTTGCTAATTGTTTGTTCTGCATATACTAGTATCCTCGAGTAGTTCACAAGATAATTAAATACCTATTCTTAAAAAGACGTGTCTCCGGAAAACAGGAAGTACTTGTTGATATATAACATTCACACATGACTATACTATAGGCCTAACGGTAGGACAAGTAATCATTGAAGGGGAAGGCGTGATTTCAACAATGATGTCACGCCATTTTAAAATCACACTCACACTCACAAACACCCTTTACTTCGCAGCTAAATAAAATGAAATGAATCGGGCTTTAGGCCACCTTTGTGCATATATAGGCTAAACTGGGCCAGGAGAACCTTCTGAGGGTGGTGAGATGATTGAGATGACACTGTCCTCCAGACACAGGATTCGAAATTCGAGCCCTGGCGGTCTGAGGCCGAGCACGCTACCTCTCGGTCACGGAGGCTCCCCACAATACTGACTTTCACACGTGGATGGGGAAGAAACATTTTTTGTTACTTTGAAACCGCCGAGACCGGGAACCGAACCCCGAACTCTGGCGTGAAAGGCAGCGGAGCTAACCACCACCCTAGGGCCCCCGCCCTCTCCGCAGCTAAGCCCCAGCAAACACGAGGCATTGAACCAATAGAGGTATAATGCTGGGCCACTGTTATAGACGGTGGACCAGCATTACCATCGGTTCAACGTCTCGTGTTTGTTGGGACGATGAATCAGTATTTGCATAATGTTTGCACAATATTTGTCTAATTGCGTAGACACTCAGCAGACATTGCCGCAGCACCGGACAAGTAATGGCGCTTGAGTGAACAAGTATTTAATAACTGCGACGTCGTATCTACAGTGCCGGTGACCTTACAATGCCGGGCCAGTGTCCAATACCTTGGGCCAAAGATTAACCAGCATTGGACCGAGAAGTACCGGTACAAAGGATTAACACCTGATAGAACAGTACTGTTCAAACAAAGATGACCGAAGTAATTAGACGGCAGACATCAACTGCGGGACGCTACTATTATTTATATATCATTAAAACAAATTTATTTATATATCATTAATACAAATAATTTATAAAGCGGTTCATCCAAAAAAATCCGGATTGCTGTACATACTGATAAAAGAACAAATTAAAAGTGGGCAAAATTACGTAGGCCTACAAGTTTACCACAGACGTCTGGTGTCTATCAAACTAAACAACCCTAAAATGTACAATATCATTGTGCCAGGTCACCAGTAAGCAGGTAAATAATAAAAAAAAATTTGCATTGTCTATTTTTTTTAATATCGGGATTATGTAGCTTATCATTTGAAGCTAGAAATTGAGTCAGCAATAATTATAGCTGCAAATGATAGAAAAGTATAATTGAAGACGTTAGCGTAAGGGTTAAAAGTGTGAGGTTACATAACACTTAGAACTGTAGGACTACGGCGGACTTATAATTATAACCCTTCCCGTCTCCGAAATGTGATGACGGACCGAGTATAAAAATAGTTACAACAGTAAGGTTCTCCTCCTATATAAATCGCATAAAAACATATTCATAAACTAAGAATATATTAGCGTATGCCCGGGTTGAATTTTGTACGGATATAGATGTATTAGGGTGATACATTTGATTTTATATCACGGTCACCAGCAACTAAAGTGTGCCTGTTATCGCAAAACAATTCTGCCGTGCAAAGCCTAAAGGCACTTCTGTTTACTTTACAAGTAAGCAGATACTGCCTTTTGAATTTTCAGGGTAGAATTGTGATGCGTGTACCCTATTAATAGCCTTGTTCTTTTCCATGACACAACGTTTACTACATGCAGTGGCGGCCAAATGTTGGCGGCAGTGGCGGCCAAAATTTTAACAACATTAAAGGGACTGGCCCAGGCTAAAGTGATAGAAAAATCGGTGATTTTATTTCGGGTTCTTAATATGACCATATGATGTAAACATGTACATAGACTAGAACTGCAATTTTTTATAATTTTTGTGCTGCGCATTCACCAGTTAGGCTAGATATAGAGACGAAATTCCTGATTTCTAATTATTGACAACCATGTCAAAAATAGGAAATGCGCGAATTTCGTCTCTTTATCTAGCCTAACTGGTAAATGCGCAGCACAAAATTTTTAAAAATTTGCAGTTCTAGTCTATGTACATGTTTACTACTTATGGTCATATTAAAAAACCGAAATAAAATCACCGATTTTTTGATGATTTTAGCCTGGGCCAGTCCCTTTAAGATTACTACAAGTTTTCAAGCTAGCGTGTTTTGCAACGTAAAGCTTTAGACACAGACAATTTACATATGTACTCATAGTAGCTTAACTTATATCAAATAGTAGGCCTATATGTGGTATACAATACTTTGTAAACTGATAGGAAAAAAACAATATTATACTATTGGATGGGACATGGCATCAGATATGAAATATCTATACTAAGGCCTGTCCATAAAATATTATTTTCACCACTCATATTATTATACCCAATCTGGCAAAATGAGTCGTAAGTCGCATATTTAAATATTGGAGTTATTAGGATATCCCGAACCTACACAAAATCACCTTCAAAGTGGTATATCACACTACTTTGTAGCTTTTTTAACTCTAAAAAATATGACTTTTCGTCATTTTGAGAAAATGGCCTTTGAAATTCAAAAAGACAATTTTTGCACTTTTGAAAATAACACGATTGGATTAAAATGAACCAAATAGAATAGATATTCATTTCCACCTCATTTTTTCAATAATAAACGTATAGTTTTAACATTTTGTAAATGTTAAAAGTATATGGCAGATATTTTCATCGTCATGATTTGTTTTCACTGTATGAATATTTCCCACTTATTAGCGACTGTTGCTATGGCAACGTGCAAATATGAACAAATATCAATAAATGGAGTGTAATTTAGACGAATAATAAAATAACAGGTATATATAATAATAATAAAATCGACATGTACATCCATTTATATGCCACACAATTTTAGGATTCGAAAGTAATCATATATAAAAATTGAAAATAGGTCAAATCAAGGTCATTTTGGCTTGGGCCCTGGCATTGTTTGCCACAGTGCGATTTACGCCTCATTTTGTCAGATGTATATCAACACGAAGTAACATATATTTTATTCAATTATATATTGAATAAATTATATGTACTTAATTAGAGTTTAAAACATGAGTACTCGGTACTTGTACTCGAGTACTTTTCAAAGTACTTGTACTTGTACTCAACTACTTTTCAAAATCCAGTACTTGTACTTGTACTTGTACTCGTCATTTTTTCAAGTACTTGTACTTGTATTCGAGTACTTTTGTTCAGTACTCGCCCCAAGCCTGTTACAGCGCGGGGGTCGACTTAAGACGTCAGAATCTGACGTCTGGAGACGGCAGATTCTGACGACTAAAGAAATATCCATGCGCTGTAAGAGGTAAAATATTTCTAATGGCCGAAGACCCATAACATAATTATTCAAATGCATCAGAAAGAGATAACTGAGACATTTATGATGATTTCAAATTGAAAAACACCCTTTGGTCTCTATGATTTATACAAAATAATGATAATGGACAGTAAATCACGCGATTTGCAAATTAGTTATACATTACATATACATCGTAATCCACGCGGGCGTTGATGGCAGCTAACATTATGCAGCCAGCAGTAATTTATTACTCTGGTAATTTATCGCTTGCACTTTCATTTATGTGGTTGTTGTTGACCCCTTTAACCGCCAAATTATTCAAATGGAATTTTTACCCGTTGTGTCTTGCTGACGCGATCCAAATGAAATGAAATGAATCGGGCTTTAGGCCACCTTTGTGCACATATAGGCTAAACTGGGCCAGGAGAACCTCCTGAGGATGGTGAGATGATTGAGATGACACTGTCCTCCAGACACAGGATTCGAAAATCGAGCCCTGGCGGTCTGAGGCCGAGCACGCTACCTCTCGGTCACGGAGGCTCCCCATCCACTTTCACACGTGGATGGGGAAGAAACAATTTTGTTTCTTTCAAACCGCCGAGACCGGGAACCGAACCCCGGACTCTGGCGTGAAAGGCAGCGGTGCTAACCACTACCCTAGGGCCCCCGCCCGCTGACGCGATCCACAACTTCAAGTAATTGAAAATTAATCAGATTTGACAAAATGGGGGTCGACGATTTTTAAATTTTGAAATCTTGAAAATACGTTTTATGGTAAACATAGTAAAAAAGCTGGTATTTTATGTGTAAATGAAATTTAAAAAAATATAATCGGGACGGCGGCGAATGCATTAAGCGATGCTTTGTCGCATAGGGGAGCCTCTGTGACCGAGCGGTAGCGTGCTCGTCTTCAGACCGCCAATGTTCGAATTTCGAATCCTGTGTCACAATAAGAAAGTACTGAGCTTCAATTTTCACCCACTTGAAGTTGTGTCTCGCTGGTCCGATCCACAACTTCAAGCTAGTGAAAATGGAAGTTAACTATTTGTAACTCTTGCTGATTGATGTCACGTTTTATCTCTGACATGTTTTAAAGGTGGTGTAGAATGAAAAACCGAATATAATCGGAACCGGCGGTTAAAGTCTTAGAGTAAACAACTAGTCAATTTTATTTGCTTCGAATTGAAAATTGCGATATCAAATCGCATTCGACGTTCGACATTCGACGTTCGAATCTGACGTCTTTAGACGTCAGATTCTGACGTCTAAAGTCGGTGCCCACACTGATAGCGTTAATATAGATAGTGATGAGCTGCAGCTGATGATGATTTATAGAAACCAATCTAGAAAACAATCTTGTGATTATTTCTATGTCCCTTTGTATTTGAAATTCCCAGGTACCAGTGATGAGAAAAACACTCTCATCTTCTCACTAATCGGGTATATTATCAGGTACTGATATAAGATCGGACAGATATAAGATTGTCAACTACTAAGCATAAATCCACATGATCTATGGTATCAATCACCCTGCAATATACATGATATACGTACCATGTACGTACATCAACAATCAAGAATATATTTCTTAGCATTCAAAACACTAATATAGACCTACAGACAAGCCACTAAAATGTATTTTTCACATAAGTTTCAACTCTTAAAGCGCTAAGCAAGACAATAGTCGTTTTAAATATGTTTTTTTTATGTAGTTAAATTCAAATAAATCACAGTATTGTGAATGAAATGGGTGATAAACAAAGATTTGCAAATGTTTCGTCTCACATTGAATAAATATAAGCAGGCTAAATTTTACCCACTTGAAGTTGTGGGTCGCGGTAGCGAGACACAACTTCAAGTGGGTGAAAATTTAAATTTCATTGTTTAACACTTTAAGCTTGAACAAAGGTTGTGGAATTATATTTTGATCATACACAGTTACCCTTGTATTTGTTTGGCTTCAGGTCACCTGTTGGACATCGTGCTGACGCGTGGACTGGAAGGTTTCAAAGCGTTCATGGAAACACTGCAATATGAAACTCCCCATCTGTACCTTCGCATCACGGGGAAGGAGGCAAAGAAACCACCAGGTACGTCGTGTCAAAATTGTGTCTTAACTATCAACACGTAATCACGTGTCAACTAATCATTTAGCTTAAGACTGACTTAAGTCAACTGACTTTAAGTCCACGTAAAGTTGGTGAAACCGGCCCCTGGACTAACTGTCAGGTAGGTACACTTTTAAACATGAGGTTTTCTAAAAAATGTAAAAAATCTTTTAGTGGAAGGGTTACCAATGTGGGAAAATAATTTCAAGCACAGAATGAGCTCAGAAGAACACTTTGTTTTGAACTTTAATACTCATTACAACGCTCATATACCGTATTTCTTATTTTTGACATGGTTGTCCAAAATAAGCAATCAGGAATTCCATATCTAGCCTAACTGATAAATGCGCAGCACAAAAATTTAAAAACTTGCAGTTTTACATCATATGGTCATATTAAGAAACCAAAATCAAATCACCGATTTTTTAATGATTTTAGCCTGGGACTGCCCCTTTAACTATGACTTCATTTGAGCTTTATCAGATCTTTATTTGACCCTAAGTAGTGTTTATTTTAGTTTTACCTCAGCTTTATTTGTTTCCAGAGGGCACGTCTCGCCCGCCGAACCAGCGTCCCAGTACCGGAAGCTGGGAGATGGTCATACCGGTACTGCGCATGCTCGACCAGATGAACGAGCGCACGGCCGAGTACAAGCAGAAAATCACAGAGCTGACAGAAAACCTAGTGAGGGCACAGGTAAGTTATCCCCAATAAAGGGATAGAAACTCACTCTCCCGTGTACACACAGCCAGAGTGGTAATTTTAACCCTCATCCTGCTAATTTTATTCATCTAAATTTTCACCCACTTGAAGTTGTGTCTCGCTATCGCGATCCACAACTTCAAATGGGTAAAAATTACTCATATTTGTTTAATTTGAAACAAAACATTTGTAATTCCTGATATTTAAACACCTATTTCTTTCACAATATCAGTGATTTGGTCGACTAATAAAACAGGTTAAAAACGACAATAGTCGTGATCAGCAGGCAAAGGGTTGGTTGTTACAGGTATATGATTACGCAGCTGACTGAAAATGAAAACCCAGTGAGGTTAGATATATCCGGATCAGGAGCAGAACCAGAGGGGTTTCCATGGTATGCCCGGAGGCCGTCGAGCTTTATGTGTAGATTATGATGACTGGAAACATTGCCCCATTTTCAAATATCACCACTACAGCGCGGGGATCGCCTTTAGACGTCAGATTCTGACGTCTAAAGTCCATCTCCGCACTGTAAGAGAAAACATATTTATATCGGCTGTAGACCCATTACATAGGTATTCAAATGAATCAGAAAGAGCTAACAAAGACATTGTTGATGGTTTAAAATTAAAAAAACCTTTGTTCGCCATGGTTGCTAAAATTTTTTCAGCGCATTAAGGGTTGAAGACGTCACTAAAATCAATAAATTAGTGAGCAGAGCCACTAGACATTCTACCCCAGCAGACAAAAGACGTTGAATGAATGTTGTTTTAACGTTGGTCCAACGTCGTAGACGGTGGACCAACGTTAAAACAACATTGATTCAACGTCTTTGTGTCTGTTGGGACGCCTCTCAAATGATAATTTTTAGAACCTAAACCACTTTGAGAAATCGTATTACCATCGGTGAAAGCAAAGATTTCTTATTGATATAAAAGCTGTCACTTCGGTTTGATATCAAGGCGGCAATATTTATCAGCATATGTCAACGTAAAATTAATTGGTATGAAAACAATCGTAATGGGACAAAAAAGTTTTTATGGCCTGATCTTTTTCTTGAAAGGCCTAGATTTCAGGGGAGGGATGATGCAGTTTTGAAATCGTCCCCACCTTTCTAGTATGGCACAGACTACTTCCCACAGAAACACGTTTATTTAACTTTACTCATGTCCCATGTCTACTGAAAGAAGTGATAAAAAGATAATTTTATTTTTTTACAGACTATTACAATTTGACTGTTTGTGATTGCAGCAAACCAGTGAATGGGACCAGCAGAGGCTTGACAAAGAACTACACAACGTCAACAAAAAGCTGGTGGACATAAAACTAGAAGCAGGTAGAGATATACAGCTTTACTACTCCTTTCTAATTTTATCATAAATCGTCCCCTTGGCATTTAAAGGGTGCATCACTTACTTTTCACAGGAAGATACTCACTCTTTCATTTTCAAGGTGACTAGATCTCGAGTGACATAGGAGTGGGCAGTTCTTAACCCTTAAAAGTTATTTGATTTACATTTTCACCCACTTGAAGTTGTGTCTCGCTGACGCGATCCACAACTTCAAGTGAGTGAAAATTACTCAGATTTGACAAAATGGATGATAACTATTTTCAAATATTGCTGATTAAAGCCAATTTTTAATTGTAACGTGTTCAAAACCTGGTGCTTAATATGCTAATGCAAAAGTGAAAAATCGAATATTATCGGTTCCGGTAGCGGTTAAAGGGTTAACCCTTACAATGCTGACATATTTATTGTATTATTTCGCACAGTAAACATAGAGAAGCAGTACCTGCGGGAGAAAGAAGAGCGGCTTAAGTTGGCGGAGGAGTTACAGGACATGAGGACCTGTAGAGACAAACAGATGGAAAAGATCAACCAACAGCAGCAGGAGATAGAAGAACTGCTCAAGCAAATAGCTGAAGTCAAAGGTATGTAAAACATGAAGAATCAGCAGGAGATTGAAGAGCTGCTCAAACAAAAAGCTGACGTCAAAGGTATGTAAAACATCGACCATCAGCAGCAGAAGATAGACAAACTGATCAAGCAAATAGCTGAAGTCAAAGGTATGTAAAACATCAACAATCAGCAGCAAAAGATAGACAAACTGATCAAGCAAATAGCTGAAGTCAAAGATATGTAAAACATGAAGAATCAGCAGGAGATAGAAGAGCTGCTCAAACAAAAAGCTGAAGTCAAAGGTATGTAAAACATCGACCATCAGCAGCAGAAGATAGACAAACTGATCAAGCAAATAGCCGACGTCAAAGATATGTAAAACATGAAGAATCAGCAGGGGATAGAAGAGCTGCTCAAACATAAAGCTGAAGTCAAAGGTATGTAAAACATCGACCAACAGCAGCAGAAGATAGACAAACTGCTCAAACAATTAGCTGAAGTCAAAGGTATGTAAAACATCGACCATCAGCAGCAGAAGATAGACAAATTGATCAACCAAATAGCTGAAGTCAAAGATATGTAAAACATGAAGAATCAGCAGGAGATAGAAGAGCTGCTCAAACAAAAAGCTGAAGTCAAAGGTATGTAAAACATCGACCATCAGCAGCAGAAGATAGACAAACTGCTCAAACAAATACCTGAAGTCAAAGGTATGTAAAACATCAACCATCAGCAGCAGAAGATAGACAAACTGCTCAAACAAATAGCTGAAGTCAAAGGTATGTAAAACATCAACCATAAACAGGAGAAGATAGACAAACTGCTCAAACAAATAGCTGAAGTCAAAGGTATGTAAAACATCAACCATCAACAGGCGAAGATAGACAAACTGCTCAAACAAATAGCTGAAGTCAAAGGTATGTAAAACATTAACCATCAGCAGCAGAAGATAGACAAACTGCTCAAACAAATAGTTGAAGTCAAAGGTATGTAAAACATCAACCATAAACAGCAGAAGATAGACAAACTGCTCAAACAAATAGCTGAAGTCAAAGGTATGTAAAACATCAACCATCAACAGGCGAAGATAGACAAACTGCTCAAACAAATAGCTGAAGTCAAAGGTATGCAAAACATTAACCATCAACAGGAGAAGATAGACAAACTGCTTAAACAAATAGCTGAAGTCAAAGGTATGTAAAACATCAACCATCAGCAGCAGAAGACTGCTTAAACAAATATCTGACGTCTGAGGTATGTAAAAGATCACATAACAGTAGGAGATAGAAGAACTGCTCAAACAAATAGCTGAAGTCAAATGTATGTTAAAGGTCAAGTATCAAAAGTAGGAGATAGACGAACTGCTCCAGCAAATGTCTGAAGTCAAAGGTTTGTAAAAGATCAACCATCAGCTGTAGGAGATAGAAGAACTACTCAAACAAATAGCTGAAGTCAAATGTATGTTAAAGGTCAACTAGTAACAGGAGATAGATGAAAAAATCAAGCAAATATCTGCAGTCAATAGTATGTAAATGAACAACCAGCAACAGGAGATAGACGGCATGTGTAACTTTATCTCAACAATGGGATGATATCATATTGGGGAGATATTAAAAAAGGTCAAACCGTATGTACAGTACAAAAACAAATACAATATGCCTGTAAAACAAATATCCTTTTATGTCGATGGATGCATAAAATATAAAATAATCACAACTTAAATTGCAACACCACACCGCAGCATTGAACAATGGTTCTTCAGTTTTCATCTTATTTTTTTTCATCTCAGTTCTCATCTTATTTTCAAGTAAATATCATATCGCTTTATACGAATTGAGTAAATTGTTATTATAAATGATAATATATTACACGCTTTTGTGAAAATATACTACTTATATTTGGTGATTATTATATATTAATGACATATTTCGCCACAGGAACGATGGTTCTCCAATCGTCGTTTAAAACATCACCAGAGCAGGTGAGAAAGATGAAAGACGATATTAAAGCTCTCAAAGTAGAGAACACCAGCCTTAAACTGTTAACGGTGAGTGTACATTTTTATTCTTCCTTTTATCTAATAGCTACTAATATTAACAGATTTTTGGAATAAAATGTTATGAAAATTGACAGCACTGTGACGTGTACCTCGATTATTTCGTTAAATTGTAATGATTTAAGCTCTAAACAAGCACAAGCATTAAATGACTACATCAATATGCCTACATTGAATATATAGATATATCGCACTTCCCTGTTTCAGCCGAGAACCTTGGACAAGTCAGTTGACACTGAGCTGAAGCAGCTGCAAGCCACAGTGGCCAGGTTGGAGTATGACAAGGAGCAGGTACATGCAGCCATTTTCAATTTATATATGCGCAATATCAGGAAATATCTATCTTACATGACTAATTGAAAATAATGGTCATGAGATATAGTGCAACAACCATATTTAAAGTTATAGTTTAGAAGTTATTTTCAAATAATATTCCCTTTTAAACGAAGATTATAGGCTGAGGTTTAATTCCGTCGCCGACGGGCCTTGCTTACTATGACGGCAAACAAAGAAACATGTGTTGCATTCATATCTCCATTTAATTTAGTAGATCTGTAATAAACTGGTTAACTTTGACAGTTCTGAAATGTGCGATAGACGGTCATTTGGATTTCACATGTTCAGAAAACGCTATCTCTATTTTGAAGACAATTCAAAATAGCTTAACCATGAATAAAACACATAATGTAACCCGCCAGACACATGACGTTGAATCAATGTTGGTTTATCAACAACATTGATTAAACGAGTTGTATCTGCTGGGAAGTTCTTACACGAATACAACTCGTGAGACAAATATCACACACTGCATACAATTTAAAATCGCCGACTTGTATAATATGGTAATAGTTATTTTTCCAGAACTCTGACGAGATGAGGGATATGAAATTTCGTCTGATTGACAGCGATCTGCAGAGGCAGAGTCTGGAGACGCAGTGTGAGACTCTGCGGCATCAAACTCAAGAGATGCAGAGGGAGCGAGATCTGGTGAGGAAAACACGACGGTGCAAAGGCAAACAGCCGTAATCTCTTACTGGGAAAGTCAGCGGTTACTGCCGTTTACCTTACCACTACAGACTACATTTATCACACTTCCCGTAACATAACAAAATATATTACGTGAACATGGTGAATATTGTAATTATGTTGGGCCTGCTTCGCAAAATATAATTACTTTGCCCTTACACAAAAGTTAAACCTTAACCCTTTCAGGCCTGAGTTTACCATTGTCATCTTCATCCACTACAAGCCGCGAATTGCTGTCGCAATTCTCGACTTGTAGTGGATGAAGATGATCTGAAGTGGGTGAAAAATTAAAGAAAATTGTCATGTATTTGTAAAACAGTTTCATGTTAGACGTCAGATTCTGATGCCAAAAGGAGTTCCCGCACTAAAAGAATTAAACAAAATTTAATTATAATGGCCGCAGACCCATAACATAGGTATACAAATAAAGCGGAAAGAGCTAACTAAGACATCTTTGATAATTTCAAATTGAAAAACCCTTTGTTCTCCATAGTTTATACGAAACTATTTCAGCGTTGTAAGGGTTAGGTAGCTGCTTATAAAATGAATATCACAGGTACCAATACGGATCCTCGTGAAACACCACAACACACATAACTTATCATGGTTATCTGACAATGGATGTGATTTATCATAGCGTGCGATTATGCGTAAATAAGTGCTCCACTTTCAGCATAATCACTAATTTACAAATCGAGTGATCTAATTTATTTACAAGGCTTTGTCTTTGTGATTAAGGCATTGTCACGGTGCAGAGTAATAGAGGGTCACGAGGGAGAGTCACGCCGCTCCTGTCACGAGCTGCAACAGGCTATACATTATTATCAGCAGAAGTCAGAGTCATTACAGGACCAGATCGAAGAAATGCACTACAAGCAACACGTAAGTCTCTCAAATTAAATAATTTATTTTAAATAAATAAATAAATTATTGTAACCCTGTAATATTTTTCAGTCCGTTTTTTTAGCTGATTAAATCAGTTGTTATTGGAAAAAAATATGTGTTGAAACATCAAGACTTTCAAACTTTCGCTCTGGAATTTAAAAAATAATTTATAATGAATTTTCACCTACATGAAGTTGTGTGTCGCGGTATTAAGTAACAAACAACACATACCAGGTAACAAGTACTTTATTCTAATGGTCTTCTTTATTATAAGACAAGACAGAGTTGCCAGAAAGGCACATGACATAGTATATTCAATATTCACATTGTGCAATAATAAATTGTACATATTAGCGAGACACAACTTCAAGTGGGTGAAAGTCTAAAAAATATAAAATATAGCGAGTAAACATTTACTGAGGTGGAAAATTTCCACTTGTGATCCTAACCCCTTGAGCACTGATGTCGACCACAGTAGCCATTCTATGTTTTTATTAGCACCCGCATAACCAGTTATTAAAAGTAAAATATGTTTTCAATCCTGGAAATGTTGATATATTGTTGGGACTTAAATTTCAGAAATTACATACATTTTCAGTCACTTGAAGTAGTGTGTCGCGGTAGCGAGACACTACTTCAGGTGACTGAATTTGTGTAATTTAGTAGCTTATTGTTCTAGGCTTATTCCAATACCCCAAGTGCCGACCCGGCTACGTCCCAAAATTAATATGCTGACCGAAATCAAATTTGTTATAATATGTAGGGAGACACCATTCAATTACAGGGGGAGGCAGAAGTTTTCATTTTGCATCTGCAGAATTTTTTTTCACACTCTGCCTCAAGCAAAATGTTTAATTCACTTTCTTAGAATTTTTGTTTTCTGTTTACAATGCTGGATCCCAAATTAGGCTTAGTGCTTATCTGGAGCCGAGCGAAGCGATACTTCATCAATTTAGGGGTCATTTCATAATCCCGAGCGTCCATTGAATATTAGTCAATTATTTATTTTACGAAAATTTAATCTGAAAGTATTTATTTATTTTCAAAATACTTCACCCCTCCCCTGCTAATTCAATCGTGTCACCCTTACTCAGTTGATGATTTTCTGTCACACTCCCAGTCGACCATCATGCGCAGGGAATGCGTGAACGCGGGTGTGCTGAGGAGACGGGGTAATAACGGGGAGCCCACCTCCGCTCCCGTCAGACCTCGCAACGAAGACCCATTCGCGGACCAGTTTAAAAGTTTTTACGGGAAACAGACCGTCAGATGCAAGTCAACGTCTGGTGAGTTACAGTCTGCGCAAACAAGTTCAAGTGTTTATTCTTTAAGCCTCACATGGAGGAATACAAGCAAATAACAGTGAATGTATTAAACAGACCATACAATATAACACATATTAATGTCTACATTATTATACAATCAATTACAGTTTTTTTCACTTCACACTTTCTAAAATAACCTTAATGAAATTCGACAAATTAAGTAATATTGTTTTATCATTCATTATGCTTTTGAATTTGGGTTCCGAAGGGTGTATATGACAATACTTCGGTAGGTATGTGCGTCTCTGATCAGCAAAAAATGAACAGTTAAATATTTAATGAAATTCATCACCAATTTCTGACTGAGTACATTTAACGCATACTCTTTCAGATCTTGGGATGTTTTTGTAAATGCCATTTGTTATTTCTGCACCTAAAACGACTAAAACCGGTTCTTAATTTCTTTGATAGAAAATAAATGTAAAATTCTAACGATATATCCGACTACGGTAATTTATACATTTTGCATTTGATGCTACATCATCTGTCCAAGTCTGAAGGTATTGATCCTTAGGTCTAGTTTTAAAAACTTTTATAAAATATTCAAGTGTATGAGGTATCTTTTGATCTCGCCAAACATATCCAAACCCAGCAGACAATAAAGTAGATTTGACAGAAGATAGCCAAGGTGAATTATAAATACCTAGATTATACATTTTATACAATAAATTATACATTTTTACTTAAAGTTTTGAAACTGGGCCTGAAATAATACGTGCCCAAAATAAACTACATCTTGATGTGTATTCAATATTCAATGGATAACGGCCCAATTCGCCGTATACCATCGAGGATGTGGTGCTTTTATCAGTGTTTATTAACATTTAATATATATTAACAATATCTCAAATGGGGCTTTTCGATGACATCGTTATTTTCATAGGCCCAAATCTCACTTCCATATAAAAGTATTGGTGTGACAAACTTGTCAAAAAGGTCTAGCTGTAAATCAACCGGTAAACTCAACACGTTTTAAAAAGTGAAAACATAGCTCTACTGGCTTTATTAAAAACATTTTTTTAGCTTTGCCAAACTTATAATTAAATACAATACCAAGGTAGGTGAAATTGTCTATGACATCAATGCTTGAATTTTAGAAGTTAAACTTGGGATATTTTCGAACTTTTCCTCGTGAGAATATTGCTATTTTTGTTTTGCTGGTATTGATATTTAATTCCCATATATTACAGTACGACTGCATAGCATCTAATGACATTTGAAGCTCTGTTGGTGACTCTGCAAGAATAACTGTGTCGTCTGCATATAAAATAATGTACATTTTAATTTGAGTACAGGTTTTTTATTACATTTAGTATTTGGCCATTTATATTCAAAGATAGCATTTTTGTCCATAGACTAACTCGGAAAACTTGTCGAAAGATTTTTTGCAATCTATAAAACTACAATATATACGTTTCCGTTTATTCAGATATAAATCAATGAGTGTTTTTAGGACAAAAAGGTGATCAATGGTAGAATGTCCTTTTCTGAAACCACAGTTATCACCGGAGGTAACTGCGATCTTGAAAAGTAAGCAGTGACAGCCGTTTCATCTTTTGCACAGTGTTACACTGCTCTGCGAAGGCAAAATGCATTCAATAATACAATATAGTTCTAAAATTAGGATATTATTATGCAAAGGGTATATACTGTACTTAAAATCAATTTAATTAGTACTGTCAAAGGAGGTTTTTTGAAAGCACATGTTATTATGTGGATATAAGATAACAAATGAAGTTGATGTTAAAAGCGGCATTGCAATGATATCAATGTAAGATACCTGCTTCCCGCACCAATGAACATTTTCCCAAGTGGTAAAAAAACACTCTTGAAAAGCCTAGAAACATAACCCTTTCAGCGCGGGGACCGTTTTTAGACGTCAGAATCTGACGTATCTAGACGTCAGATTCTGACGTCTAAAGACGGTCTCCGCACTGAACGAATTGAAATATTGATAATGGCTTTAGACCCATAACATAGGTATTCAAATGAATCAGAAAGAGCTAACTAAGACATTTATGATGATTTCAAATTAAAAAAATCCCTTTTATCTCCATTGTTTATATAAAAAATTTTCAGAATGTTTTACATCACATGACATATTACTGATAAATCCATATTGAAATCGTAGACTGTTTAAAGAACACAGCCCCAATCACAACCTTCAGTGATTAACAGACGCGCTAGAAATATAAACAAGACGGTACAAGTTGGGGTGAAAAAAGTTTCTTGTTCATATTTACAATGCCACTTTTCAAATGAGAAAATGAAGTTAAACTACGAATCACAACAGGGAAATTACTCCAGGCTTTATTGATGAAGAGACGAATGATTTCGGGTGCTTGATAAATTGACGTATAATACCGGTAAACTGGCAGTGTCCCTGCCTACACGCAGCGGAATATTGCCGCACTGCTGCCTTTCAAAATGTCCGTTCTCACGAGGTGAAGCTTATACTAGTATTCAGAGTCTAACTTACTTAAACACCGCTGCGTAGAGGGGGGGGGGGGGCACTGCTGCCGTTTAAAATGGCCGTTCTCACGAGGTGAAGTTAATAATTAGGCTAATTGTTAAATATTCAGCTTCTGGTAATTGACAAATAGTATTTCTTCACTTTTTTGCAGACACTGAGATTGATCAAGGCAGCAATACAGCTGAAAATGTTAATAAGCGTAAGTAATGCTAGAGTGCTTAGCGGGTAAAGGGTTAACCCTTAACCTGCTAAGGTAATTTATTTAAACTTTCAACCCTTTGAGTTTAGTCTCGCTAGCGCGACCCACAACTCCCAAGTGGATGAAAATGACTAATATTTGTTTATTTTTAGCACAAATATTTGCAAATATTATTGTTTAGACACACATTTCATTCCCAATAACAGTGATTTAAAACTGATAAGATTGAAATAGATTGTTTTTGTTGTGGTCGTGCTCTCACGTTCACTGATCCATTTGTGGACGTGTTTGGCTTTAGGCACTGATATATATGCTATAAGTAGATGGTTACAATTTCTAGATACTGAGCCAGCTGACTGGTGGGTATTCTCGACGCGCCAAACCACAGATAGTGGCGATTATTGGCGGGATACTAATATAACAACCTGAGCAGGGTCTGTGGATGAGCAAGTGCTACTGCGCTAGGAGTACGCCAACGCCACCGCCACTGCACTACAGCAGCCTTAATTGCTCTCAGTCGCAGTGCCTAAGACCCTTGGAATTTGTTATTTATATCTTTTGTCGGGCTGGGCAGTTACACTGAATAGGAAATTTTCGCACTGGGGAAATTCGGTGGCCATTTTTCAAGATGACTTTCTACCTTATTCGCAAGCGTTCTCCAGCCTGAAACGCTGATCTGATTTGAAGGCGAGATCTGATAGATTGTGGAGCAAATCCATACAACGAAAAGACCCGATTATAAAACTACTAAAATTTTGGAGTGGCAGATATATGCCTTTTATTTAGGAAAAAAATACTTAGCATCGGCAGACTTTTTGAAACAATTGGGAGTATTTTACAGGGTTGGGCTAATTTGCATATTCAAGATCGACACAAACGCTCTCATCATCATCTCATCAATATTCATCCGATTTTCGGAATGTTTTTCTGAACACTTTGGTGGATTGCGCTGCTTGATTTCGAAAATTAGCTAATTTGCATAGCCAAGATGACTGCCATGGCACTTCCGTTATATAGCCCCATTGCTACTGCATTGCCAATAATATTTTAATTGTGGAAGGTTGAGACTTTCATATTTGCTGTGCAAATGTAAGATACAGTTGAATTTTAAATTTGAATACAACCGTTCTATTGACAGAGTGTGACGAGACGGCCCCCGGGCTGATGAACCTTGACCCGCGTGCAGCCTGCAGGTTCAGGCCACGTGACAGGCCAGCACTTGCCTTGACTTCCCTGACCCACACTCTGAGTAACAGGCGGGAGGGATTTGCCATGCAGGACGTGGTACATAGAATCACCCAGAAAAACAAGCAGCTCATCACACCCTTCAGTTTACAGTCGACCACAGCCAAAATGTTTGGGGCTCAGGTCGAACTCTTTGATCTCAAAAGCGGGTGAGTATTTTAAATTTTTAGAAGGCTGAAATATAATAGTATCAACCATGGAGTAGGCCTAGTATTAGCTATTATCACAATATATAAATAAGCAGTATTAGAAGCAAAACGAAAACACACAAGGCAGTGTATTATCACATAATTCCCAGCAAACACAAAATATTTGTATAACATTTATACGATGTTGGACCAACGTCGAAGACGTTGGGCCGACGTGTTTAAATGTTATACAAATGTTTTGTGTTTGCTGGGTTACACAGGGGAATGATTTTAAATTCTCTCTAATAGATATGTTCCGTGTCCTTAACCATTGAAGCGTTGAAACAGTTTTATATAAACCAAGAGACAAAAGGGTTTTTTTTTCATTTTGAAATCATCTTAAATGACTCACCTCTTTACTCTTCATTTGGATACCTATATGTTATGTGTCTACGGTTATTATAAATATTTAATTCTTTTAGTACGTGGGCGGTCTTTATACGTCAGATTCTGACGTCTGAAGACGATCCCTGCACTGAAAGGGTTAAATCCATTATACATGACAGTACAAAAAGTGATGTAAAGTTCAATACTGAAAACATATATTAACTCATTTTAAGGGCCTGTCACACCTTGGCGATCAGCGTCAACGATCGCGTAACGCACGAAAAAACCAGCCTAGCGCTGGCAAACACTTACCATCGCTGGACCATAGTTATGCTATCGCCGTGTGCGTTTAGCGATCGTTGTGGATTGCAGATGAACCCTGATGAACGCTGAGAGTTTTGAACAGGTTCAAAACTTTCAACGCACACCAGCGTGTAAGAGGAGACGCTAGATGAGCGGTGGGTGGTCGCTACTCGATCGCTGTACACGTTCGGGGAGCGTTATTCAGTCGCTGTACACGCTAGGGGAGCGTTACTCAGTCGCATACACATAATATATAATAATAACACTTTCTAGTTAATCACTTTAAGTAATAAATTATTGGAAATTATGGACAACATATCTTCAAATGTATCAATCTTCAGAGCATTTATAAAAGTTTGTGATCAGCTGATCAATAATAATGTGATATGTTTAAAATGTACATCTATGCAATACAGGCCTTTAACACGAGAAGTTGTACAATTAAAAATAACTTATAAATACCAAAACACTGCTAAACTGTCTGACAAAACTTCGTTTGAAAATTCAACAAATTGTCTCATTGGTTAACATATTTAAAAAGATAAATTTGCCGCTAGATATCTAATAAAACCAATTTATACTGCAGTAAAACGTTGTGGTTATAAAGATACATCATGTGATCGTAACTGTGCGTTGCGGAACGTCGAGCAAACGTTGGCAGTCGCTCCACAGTCGTCGAGTGCGTTATACATGCGTTATTCGTGCGCTACTCCCACGCTGACAGTCGCTGGTGATCGCTGGCGATAGAATCACGGATTATGTGGTGTGCGTTCTTCAGTCGTCAATCACGTTACTCTAACGCTACTCATGCGCTTACGAACGCTGGGCAATCATACTGGATTATGAAAGTCTATCAATCGCCAGCGTTTTCAATAATTTTTAATATTTTTCCGTGCGTTACGCGATCGTTGACGGTGATCGCCAAGGTGTGACAGGGCCTTTGCATTTATTCAAAATGGCCGCCATTTGTAATATTGCTGGCTATCTTCAGTCGTGTGGGGCCTTTTACCGAATTCGGAACGATGGAGGAGGTAAAGACTCATCAGTACCATCCCAGCAAAGACTAAACATTTGTATAACATTTATAAAATGTTGGACCAATGTTGGGCCGACGTTGTATAAATGTTATACAAATGTTTTCTGTCTACTGACATAGGCTTCGATAATTTTATGGTTTCTATCAATTAATTATTTGTTTAGAATAATTTATACCTTATATTTATAAATCAACAAAATGCAACTTCGATGAGGAGAAATCTCAATAATTTATAATGAAAATAGAATCTTAAAGCGACACAATCAGGCTGAAATCATAAAAAAATCATATTTTTTATTTTCGCTTTTTGATAATGTCTATAATATGTTAACATGTCCATAGACTAGAATTGCGTGAGTTCATCAAACTTTTTGTTTCTCATATAAGGGAGAAATAAGGACAAAATTTAGTTTCGGACATGCATGTGCAAAATACGGAATACGGGAATAAATGATAATGGGGCTTTCGGCAGACTTGCTACGTTGCCACAGCAACCCGAAATTCAAAAGACTTCCACAATTCCTGTCCATGGACATATTCAAAATCATCTTATGGCCATATTAAGAAGCAAAAATAAAAATACTGATTTTTTTTACTATTTTAGCCCGATAGTGTCGCTTTAATTTAAAGATTATCCGTGGGATGGACCCCTGCATCCTTCGTGTTATATTTGACAGGAACAGTCTGAGACAGTCCGCGTCTCTCGTCGAGGAGAACGCCACATTTCTACAGAACCATGTCACTCTGCTGGGCGGGAACATGGTGGGAATCTTTGTGAGCGCCGTGGACAACACCAACCGTCAGGAGCACAGCCAGCTGAAAACGGGGGACCAGATTATCACGGTGTGTAGGTCCAGACCAGTATTCCTCAGGTGGCAAAACTTTCAACCCTATAACCGCCGGTGCCGAATAAACTCGTTTTTTTACCACCACATTCAGTACTGCCTTTTAAGCATGCTAAAGACAAAATGTGACATGAATTAGTAATATTTGAAAAGAGTTGATCCTCATTTTGTCAAATCTGAATAATTTTCACTCACTTGAAGTTGTGGATCGCGTCAGCGAGACACAACTTCAAGTGGGTGAAAATTTCAATTGAATAATTTGGCGGTTAAAGGGTTAAAGCGCAGAAATATTTCTAATATAAAACAAGAAACCAAAGCTATTTCCGCTTCAGTTGAATAGCTATATTACCAGGAATATCATGGTTATGGGACTATTTTATCTAAATATTTTCATCCTTAGACGTCAGATTCTGACGACCAAAGTCGATCCACGCGCTGTAATGGTTTGAGCTCTGCCATATTTGTACATAATATAAACCAAGAAACAAAAGGCTTACCCATCATAAATGTCTTAGTTAGCTCTTTCCGCTTCATTTGAATACCTATGTTATGGGAAAAATACGACAATAATAAATAGATTACTCTTCCAGTGCGGGGATCGACTTTAGACGTCACGTCAGATTCTGACGACTGAAGTCTATCCCCGCGATGGAACCGTTAAAGCTCTGAAATAGTTGTATATAAACCAAGAAACCAAAGGTTTACCCATCATTAACGTCTTAGTTAGCTCTGTCTGCGTCATTTGAATACCTATATTATGGGTATGCAGGCATTATAAATATATCTATTCAAGTGGCTGAAAAATTTAAATAAATTAACATAGCACGATAAGGGTTAACCCTTACAGCGCGGGGATCGACTTTAGTCGTCAGAATCTGACGTCTGTAGACGTCAGATTGTGACGACTAAAGTCGATCCCCACACTGTAAGTGTAAAAATATTTCTAATGGCCGTAGACCCATAACATAGGTATTCAAATGAATCAGAAAGAGCTGACTAAGACATTTATGATGATTTCAGATTTAAAAAAACCCCATTCCATTGCCATGTTTTTTACAAATTAATTCAGCGCTTCAAGAGCTAATACCTTTGGTGAGTACATATCCCTAAATTAAACTGGGATACGCCACTCTGGTACTATTGTTTTTTTTAGAAATTTCAATTAGGATACGGTATCTTAATATTGCTCTATTCAATAAATTGGTACGTTCGTGTCGTGTTTCAAGTGATAACACCATGCATTTGTTCGAACCCACTTTTTGCAGCTGACCCAGAAATCTGATGGTAAGATCGTTGAGTTGGAGAGACAGACACTGGAGATGGCCACGTACCTGTTACAGGGGCTGGGAGGTCAACTGGATGTCATCAAGTCACACAACGCATCAAGTAAGTCACCTAGAGGTCACATAAGAGGTTCTACAGAGATCGGATAACAGGTTTTACAGAGGTCGTCGTATAAGAGGTTTTACAGGGATCGGATAACAGGTTTTACAGGGATCGGATAAGAGGTTTTCCAGAGATCGGATAAGAGGTTTTCCATATAAACCCTTATCCTCCAGATAATGACTATTGTCATTTTTATCTGTTTTATTTTAGTCAACCAAATCACTGTTATGGGAAAAGAAATGTGTGTCTAAACATCAAGATTTGCAAATGTTTGTTCACAAATTATGAGTAATTTTCAGCCACTTGAAGTTGTTGATCGCGGTAGCGAGTCACAACTTCAAGTGGGTGAAAATTTAAATAAATTACCTTAGCAAGATATGGGACTAAGCCAAAGCGAATTAAATGGCCATGTCTGTCACTCCACAGTCACGGTTGGAAAACGTCCCCTTGAACCCGCTTGACAGCGCTGAAATATTTTCGTATAAACCATGGAGACCAAAGGGTTTTTTCCAATTGAAATCATCATAAATGAAGGGATTGACAGGATACACCCATTTGTAATCGGCGATAGCCATTTTAGCTCGGCAAATTACATAATCTGGTGCATAAGTTTTCAACGTATACCATGTATTCATGTATATTATGCAATCTTTCAGCCACTTTATCATGTTTATATATTTTTTCGAATAATTAGTGTATTACTAGCACTGTTAGTCACTCAATTATTCAGGTTATTACTGGTATGTAATAAATCATAATAAGCATTTCTATATCTCTGTAAACGAGGGGTAAAATAACCTATCCAACATATACCAACTTATTGTTGGTAATTGTATCACCATATTACCACCACTGTTACGTAATAACATATTAGCTAATTCGGATTTCTCATCTTCATCTTCAGTTGTATAGATCTGCTTCTTATTATTTCAGCATACCTCCAGCTTTGCTAAATGCATAATCTTCACTTGAATAGATTCGTTTCTGATTATGTTGACATACCGCCAGCTCTGCTCAACGCATACATCTTCACCGCTATAGATATGTTTCTGATTATTTCAGCATACCACCAGCTCTATACTATGCATACATTTTCAATATATAATACATATTTTTGTTATTATTATTATTATTATTATTTAAACATACCACCAGCTCTGTTCTATGCATACATCTTCACCTAATAGACATGTTTCTGATTATTTCAACATATCACCAGCTCTGTTCAATTCATACATGCTCACCTCTATGGACATGGTTTTTTCTTATTATTTCAACATACCACCAACTCTTTTCAATTCATACATCTTCACGTGTATAGTTATGTTTCTTATTATTTCAGCATACCACCAGCTTTTTTTATGTTTATTTGACTTCCAGTTAAAAACATGCAAAAATTGTACAATATCATTATTATTAATTGAGTATTTGTTTTTTAACATGCTATTAACTTTGGTTGACGGGAACAGGTCGAGACGACCTTTACAATGACTGTCAACCATATTACTAAATTAAAATTATATAATAAAATATTATGACAGTATAATATAAAACCGACTGTTCATTGGCTATAGGTGTTGGCATACTTATCATGTAAGGCAACGTCATATCCCGTGTTTAAAATAGCAATGTTTTTGTGCCATTTTGAAAATGTACATAGTATAGATTATAAAGTTTGCGATATGTACACATAAAAGAAAATAACCGACAATTGTCTGTCATCTGTTTCCCGCACCAAGACTAGAGATAAAATACCTACACTGTGCTCCACACCATGTAGCAAAAAAGGACATTCCGGAAAGTGTAGAAACCTGATTAATATCTCCAAACGCTTTAGTTGTTTATTTTATAAAATGGCATACAACTAGGGTATGTGTAACGGAAAAAATAGTAAAAACGTATGGCACTCTTAATTTTAACATAGGCCTACATACATCCCGAAATGAAAGTAATACTGTTAACCTGGAATGCATCTGCTGACGTCAGCTCATATAGCCGACGCGCAGCCAAATTATGCTGTATAGTACCACATATGCAATGGAGGAAAAACAATCCTGAACTCAAGGAGTACAACAGTTGATTAGAGATCTGTGAAATCCAGCGTGAAGACCCACCTCGTCAGAAAACAAAGGCGACTGAAAAATCACCAAACCTAAAAATAAAACATAAAAAAAGGGAACAGCCATCCATGCCATGTGGTGGTACCCTACGTCAGATCATGAAAAGCGTCATCATGTAGAGGGATGTCGGTCTGCTCCAAACAGTATCACAGACTCCAACCTGAATTCGAGCCAGGCAGACAACGCTCCACAATGCAACATTCGCAGATTAACGTTCCTAGGTCGATCACTTAATGTGCCATTTGTGCTACCTAGATATATATTTAATACACTAGCATAAGTTAGGCAGGGCGGCTCGGCTCGTCAGGTCGAATACATCGATTATTCACATCACATACATGTAAGTTTACCATGGTGAGATAATTCAGGTTCTTCTTAAAAATAAGCAAGCTACTAGCATATCGGATAACAAAAGTTAAAGTGTTCCATAAGCTAGCAGTGCGATAAAAATAAGTACATTGGAGCTGAACAGTCTTGCACAGAGGTAATTTGAATAGCATAAACCCTGTTGAGCAGATCTGAGGCCATAAAGCGGACAAGCTAACTCAAAATTACTAGAGTAATCACAAGATAGTTTACCATGAAGTTAGCTGTATAAAAAACACAAGTCGATTATTTCTCGACAGAAGCACAAAGGCATGATAAATAACGCTGTTCATGCATACACCTTTATGTGTACCTGTTTTTTATTATTTCAGCATACCACCAGCTCTGCTCAACATGTTCAATGCATATATCTTCACATGTATAGATGTGTTTCTTATTATTTCAGCATATCACCAGCTCTGCTCCATGCTTACTCGCACCCCAGATGTGTTCACCGGCGATTTCTTCTGTCAAGTCGTGGGGTAAATATCATAATAAAGAAATCCTTCTCAAACTATCCCTTGTTTGATGGTACAAGGATCAGTCATGTTTTCACTTCTGATACTTTGTGTATGTTTCTGTATTGTTAATGCTCGATTTTAAAAGTTAAAACGTAGTCAAATTATCCATGTTAGAAACAGCGCACGTGTGGTGCTCTCTGGGTACAGATATGTCCCGCTGCTCGTGCGCAATGAACTACTCCTTTAAGCTTCGCTGATTGAAGACACATTCCACCTTTTATATTAAAGATACTATTTCTGGTAAAAAAATAAGACTCTAGATCAAATTGTCAAAGGATCAATTATACGTATTTTTTAATTCAACTATGACTAACGACTGGATCGGGTTAGTCAATCAAAACTGATAAATAACAATAGGGTTGAAATACACGTTTTCGGCCAGTATTTATGTATAGTTTGTTATACGTTCATCTTGCTTCTGTAACAGACGCAGCTCCAACTGGTCTAGGCGGTACATAGACATGCCCAAGGGATCCATAGTTCTGGTGACTAATTCCCAGCACAAGGAGAACGGCTGGCTGGCCACAGAGTTGAACCCCGTCAACGGCGATCTGGTGCTGGCAATGAGGGGCATCATCCCCAGTGGAGACAAGTACGTCTCTTCAATTCTACTAAGTGTCTTAATACATTGAAGCCCTGAAATATTTTTATATAATAAACCAAGAGACCAAATGGGTTTGTTCAACTTGAAATCATCATAAATGTCTCAGTTAGTTCTTTCCGCTTCATTTGAATACCGATGTTATGGGTCTACGGCGGTTTTAATTAGTTTACTCTTTCAACGTCAGAATCTGACGTCCATAGATGTCAGGTTCTGACGTCTAAAATCGTTCGCCGCGCTGAGAGAAATAATAATTTATATTTATATTAGGAAAAGTATGAATTTAGTTCCGAAATATCAAGACCACCATTTTTTGTTTGCAGATTTCGACATCATCCAGTGATAAAGGGTAATAAACGTACGTATTAATTTTACTAGATTTTTCCGTTGCACATTTACCCATCATGCTCGTTCGATGTTGGGCCAGCGTCGCAGATAGTGAATATTTAAATAGAGTAAATGTACACATTTATTGAATCCTTCTCGTGCGCTAAGCTGTGAGGGTAAGATAATATTTTACTTGAAGTTTTTAAATTGTTCTACCCTTTTGCCTTTAACCGCCAAATGAATTGATTTGAATTTTCACTCGCATGGAGTGTCTCGCTGGCGCGATCTGCAGATCTTCATGATTGATTTCACGTTTTATCATTATACTGCCCAAAACTGGAGTTTAATGTGCTGATAAAGAAATGAAAACCGAATATAATCGGGACCGGCGGTTAAAGGCTTAACATGGAGTACTTGAATTAATGTTTTTTATTTCTTTCACCAGGTGGCTCTTCCATCATAGAATACACGCATGTCTGTCCACACAAAGGTTGGTCACACTCCGCCCCCCCCCCCCAACTTGATATGTCACAATAACTGTGATAAAACGTTGAACCAATGTTGGTTTTAAAGTGTGGAACTTCCCTAAAAGTGTTAAAATCCGCTGATTTGTTCCTATTGTACTTATCGTCATTTGAAGCTGGAATTGCTGACGCAATTTCAAATGACGAAAAAATATTTCAATTTTTGAAAATACACATCTTCTAAATTGTATTATTAGACTAACTGAGCATCTACCACAAACTATATTATCCATTTCAGTGACATATTATTTGGTTTAAAATCTGCTTGAAAATGTATCTATACGAGCGTAGCAGGACACGTGTTACAAAAAGTTACTTTACTTAAAAAAATAACGCAGGCCCTAAAAAATGTTGTTTGTTTTGTTGCAGCGGTCCACAAGCGCCCCCTGATGGTGTTCACAACAAACAAAGCCCACCAGGATCTTTGTCAGCAGCTGGTGAAAGACGAAATATTTGTCAGATTCGAACCAGGTAAAACATACATACCAGATACACAAATCCTGTACAAGATATTAGTATGATACAATAATAAATGATGTATACTCGATCAAAACACACAAGATAAAAATATCACTCAACCCTTTCAGCGCGTGGACCGACTTTGGACGTCAGATTGTGACGTCTAACGTCGGTCATGGCACACTGAAAGAATTTAAAAATAGGCTATAATGGCTGTAGACACTTATGTATTGAAATGAAGCGGGACCGGCGGTTAAAAGCTTAACATGGAGTACTTTAATTAATGTTTTTTTTGTTTCTTTCATCTAAAACATTTATGATGATTTCAAATTGAAAACAACTTCGGTCTCAGTGGGTAACACAAAAATGTTTCAACTTTATAGGGTTAGAAAAGTCTTATACTGCTCTACAAAGGAAAAGTAAGTAGCTACTGATGTTTACCTTAATAGAGCAGTGTGCTTTGAAAGTATTGAATTGTGCCGCTTAGCATCGCAGAGCAAAGTGGCGCCCAATGGGTGGTTGGAGATTAATAAAAACCTATGACACGTCATTAAATTCTGACTGGATACGTTTTTGTTGCAGCATGTCCAGCTAACGGTATTTGCAGCAGCACGGAGGAGCAGACTGAGAAACAGAAACAATGGGCGGCGCAGTTGGCAAGAATGATGCTCAAGGTATATAAAAGCGGGGGGATCAGAATCACCAACAGTCAATAATTGCAGAGTGGTAAACGCTTTTATCTTGAACTCCTCTGGGAGCAGGACGTTATACTAACGTTGAATCAACATCATAGACGATAAATGGGCAATTAAGCGTTGATACAGCACCGGGGCCCAGTGGTTTCCGTGTCTACTTCATTAAAATATTAAGATTGCTATTGCACTAACTTTTTTAGGTGCACATTTGGGTGCAGATAATTTTACAATTAGTTTTAAAAGTTAAAACTTTATTTTGGAGTCCGCATCTTCAAGGAACTAGATTGAGAAAGTCAGAACTTAACAAAATATAGTAGGATTGTGCACGTATAGTCGGATTCACATTAACCGTGGTGACGAATTTTCGCTGATTTCTCTTTCAATTCTCAACCAATTGTAATACAATTTTACAAGCACTATTTTTTATCGATGGGCGACTACTCCGAAAATGTCCGTGTTAGTGTAGTTGACATGTAGTAAATAACTAAAAATGGCGCCCTCTATAAACCCATTAGCTTTGTCTAATAACTTCATTACATGTCAAATAGTCTAACTTCTGAAATACCTCCCGAAACTTGACTGAAGAATTGGCAAAATTATTCACCCTGGTCAAAACAATCAATGTGAATCTGACTATCAGGGCCATTATTTTCATGGTTGTGTCCTATTTTATTTCTGCTTTCATCTGTGTTTTTTTTTTACAGAACAAGCTTCACTTTTTGCTTCACACCAACTTAGAGAGCCTCGTCCATCTGCACGCCATCCAGATCTTTCCGATTATTCTGCTGATCACACCTGACAGGTCGGTAGGCTACCCAGCCATAAAATCACCTGGAGATTAAAGAGTCGTATATCGTCGCCTCGGGGCTAAAGGATCCTATCTGACACTCTAACGAGTGTCAGATAGGATCCTTTAGCTCCGAGGCGACGATATGCTCCTTTCAAGTGGCGGCTAAGACCCCTTTTCTCCAGGCGAAAGTTGTTTGTATACCGTTGCGGAACCATTCCGGGTCCTTTGTTTCGAAGTCTACCCGTGGTCACCATAGCAACTGAATGACCATTGTGGATTGACTGAAGTTTCCACGTGGTCGGTAAGCACGTCTATGACTGGCTAGAAGTGGACCTCGTCATACGGGACCCATTTTGCGTGTTTTAAAAACGAATAAACCGTTAGTAATTTATTAATTAATTTATATTTACTAAAAAAAAATAATTTATTCCGTCATTAATTAAAAGATGGCAGCCACCACCAAGGGCAAATCAAAATGGTGTCCAGAATTTGGTTAGCCTCCAGTTCGGGGCGCAACTCGAGAAAAGTTTGAGTGTCAAATCACGTTTTTAGAGCGGTTCTGCACTTCTGACTTCTGAATTGGTTTAGGAAAGAGTGTCAAGACCCTCCTGACCCCATCTGAATCCGCCATAGATTATTAATACGTGGTCAAATTAATCGTGCTATTATTGCAATCGTGTTTCCCGCTTGAGAAATGCTTTTCCATTTGACACAAATGGATTCAGATAAAATATATGCACAATAAAATTAGGACCACCTGAGATCAGTGTTAGCTTGATCAGTCAACCCGACCTGAGAACATCTGCAGCTCTGACACAGTGACCGCCACCTTTTAATCCAAGTCGTTGTGGACGCTGTCATGCTTGAGACACTATAACTTGAAATTAAACTAATTATGTATAGAGCAAGCGTCGCATATGTTTTTTCAATATACCAACCTCACCATACAATCTTTATTCTATAAAACAATTTCCAGTTGAGGCTGCCATATTTATTTATGAGAGGATTATTTTTGGTTGCCATCTTCACACGGATACTAGCAAAGTTGTAGACTACATATGCCATAGTCAGTCAAAGTCTGACTTGACATTGATTTGACATTGAAGTACGCAAATCGTCGCCTCGGGGCTAAAGGATCCTATCTGACACTCGTTAGAGTGGCAGATAGGATCCTTTAGCTCCGAGGCGACGAAATGAACAAACGCACAATTTTATTATTATTTGATGATCCATATTTATACTTGTATTTATCAGTGGTCCTGACAAGCAGACGCAGGAGATGGAGAAAGCCCTGCAGGACCGCTTCCTCGCCTTTCAGTATGGTAAGATAATATAAGTTAAAATAAGTAAAATCAGCAAAACAACCAGCAAGCTAATTAAAATGATTAACAGAGAGACAATACAAAGATAAATAAAAATGTGCTGATAATATACAGCACAAATTGTACCTCTACTTTTAACACAAATGGATGTTTTCGGTTTATTTGAAGCTCTTCAGCTTCAACCCTTTCAGTGCGAGGATCTACTTTATACGTCAGAAATCGACGTTTGTAGACGTCAGATTCTGACGCCTTTCAAATTGAAAGTAACCCGTTGTTTTCTTGGCTTATATAAAAAATATTTCAGCGCTTTAACCCTTTAACCACCCGTGCCGCATATATTCGGGTTTTCATTTTTTTATTAGCACATCAAGTACCACCTTTGAAACATGTTAATGATAAAATGTGACATCAATCAGCCATATTTGAAAACAGTTGACCTCCATTTTGTCAAATCTGAATGATTTTCACTCACTTGAATTTGAGGATCGTGTCAGCGAAACACAACTTCAAGTGGGTGAAAATTCAGATTGAATAATTTGGCGGTTAAAGGGTTAAGGGTCAATAGTACAGCAAATACAAGGAGTGCAGCACTAAAAGCGTTAGCTAACAGGCCAATTTATAAACAGTCAAATCAAGAAAAAAACAAGTAATTTACGGTATTATAATTTCGGTAATAAAAAAAACAATGTAAGATCAGATTTTGTCGCCTTCGACTACGGTGGATGAATAAATACAAAAAAAGCTCGACAGTGAAGTATAAAGTTTAGATTTATTTTCCCAGCTAATAGTGAGGTAGGGTAAGCCAAGATACGCTAACTATTTCAATTGATGTCCCACAATAGCAAAAATAAATAATTTATTCGAAATAATTGTAATTGATGGCCCAACAAGCAAAACAAAGTAAAAAAAAAGTGGTAAAAACTTTACAGTTTTGCTTTCTTTCCCTCATTTATCGTGTTTATCTTGTCAATGGGTACATAATATGAAATATAATGATGTGAATTATTTCCCTGTGTGAATTGATGAATTTACCATTTTAATGACTGTTTCCATTTTTCCAGACATTCTCGAAGTTCCCCAGGAGAAATTAAGCTCAGCTGGCCTACTTGCGGCGGAGGTCAAAGGTCGTGTGTCCACCTTACAGGAGCACGTAATCTGGCTGGAAACGTAACCGTGGTAACGAGTCGACGAAGATAGCGACACAAGTACAGATAGTGATGCAAGGCATCAGAGACACTGGCGGTGAGTGTATTTGAATGGATGAAGAATAATTCCAAGCAAGGAATTCAAGAGGACTTTTCTATAATCCTTGTTTCAAGTAGCCATGTTCTGATGTCTAATTCCTCAGATCTCTGAAAGACGATTTAAATGACTACTATGTATACTGCTATGACATTCACACATTACAAATTCAACTTCCATGTTATTGCACTTTTACTTCTCTTACCACAGCTTGTAGAAATGCATGTTTCTCCACTTCACATCAGCTAACAGTTAGCATTTTTATATCATGAGACACATGTAATTTTTTTAGGTATATCTGTTATTGTATAAAATAATGTTGTTTTTAGAATGAATTGTGTTTAAAGTGCTGGTCCACTGCGCGCTATTATAAAATATAACTCCATGAACATGTGGTTCACATAAATTTATTACCACCACCCACTGTACACATGACGTGAAACGGCGTTGATTCAACGCCGCAACAACCCAGTGTACCAGTGGGCAGTATTCTGTAATAAATATATCGTGTAATAACAAGTAAAATACATCGCTCGTTCACGCCTCTCATAAATTTGAGGCTGATAATTCTGACGCAATTTCCAGCTTTAAATGATCAAAATAAATAAATAATAAAACTGTTTTTAATTGGTGCGTTATTCGCACATTCCACCCCTTGGATATGAAAGGGTGTATCTGCCACGTTGTGAAGTGGCAGATAAACCCTTTTATATCCAATGAGCCATTTTTCAATTTCGGTGGATGTTTTATGTTGTGAAACAGCAATTCGGAAAACTCTTCAAGAAATGGCATTGATCAATTTCTATTTTTATGTTGTTGAGTTTTGCAAACACTGCTGTACCATACATAGGCCTATAGTGCGCCGTAACAGATGTTAATTACTGTTAAAGCTTAATATTGTAGATACACCTATATTGCGTTTTGAAATCAATGTAGTTTTTGCTATTATGTGAAACGCAGTGGCGTCACCGGAATCCGTTTTGAATGGCTACTCGGTGAAAACAATGTTATATAAGACCCCCTCCACCATACTTCATTGTATTAGCTATCTCGGTGAAAATATTGGTGGTAAAGGTTATTGAGTTTCACAGAATACAATTTTTTTTTTGTTGTATGCCCGGTGATCATGTGTTCTTTCTTACTGTTGTGCAATTGGACTTTCGTAATGTCTCTGCATAGGGCAGGATGTCTTAAAATCGATTTAGTAAACATCTATGGGATTATTATAGCAGCGGGAGATTTTACTCGCTTCCGTTCATCAGTTTTCTTCCCTCAGCAGTAGTGCCCAAGAAAATGCTGTGATTGCGCCCTAATTGCGAGAAATATTCTTAAAATCCCACTATTGATTTTATACATGAAAAAACACATTTAAAGCTTAAAAGCTGTCCGATCATCAAATTTAAGAATAAGTGGCCCCTGTTATAGAAAAATGTAAATATTTTCACACGCCTAAGGTGTCGATGGGGGTGCAAATTCCAAATAGATAACTTGAGGCATACAGGCTTATCGACTTAATATGTTATACCCAGCAAACACGAGACGTTGACCCAATGCTGGGCAAATGTTGGCCCACCGTCTACGACGCTGGGCCAACATTAGCCCATCATTGAGCCAACGTGTCATGTTTGCTGGGTAAAATGGACATCTGTCGGCGATTTATCAGTGAAACCAAGAACTTTTATATAACAACGTTTTTTTTTGGTGAAATTTACTGCGCATTGCCCTAGTTGCATATAACAACGTATAACAATGCAACGTATGCCATTTTGTACTGTAATATCTTGTCGCCTTGGTATTAAAGGGCCGTCTATGACACATATGACCCTTTAATTCTAAGATGCTTTGCTCTATGTAAATAGATGTGCAGGGTTTACCAGTGATATTCACTGAATTTGTGAAAATACCCTGCTTGTTTATAAAAATACGGTGTATGAAAATGAAATGTGTTGTTTTGATTAGAAATGTTTTTTACGATTGTTAATATTCTATGTGTGGAATTGACTTGTGCCATACAATTTTGATATATTAACAGGCTGTTTGTAAATGGCTTTGTATAGCTTGCAACGCACCTCGCTTGGTGCACTGCGTTGCAATAACGCTGATTCAACGTCAATGACGTTGAATTAACGTTGGTGCAACGCTATGTCCCATGTAGGTAAGTGCGTTATTTCGTACATGTTCTGTACACACTTGTGATTATTCCAGTATTCCAGAATCATTTTATACTGAGCTTTACTGAGCTTTACATTTTTATATTGCACATGTTACATTGTTCAGTTGCTCAAGTGTATACACTCGCAGCCTGATTCATCTAAGTGTACATACCACTTGGCGGGGATATCTAGCAGGGTGAAATTGTTTGAATATGACAAAATCGTCGCCTAGGAGCGTAAGGGTCACATCTGTCACTATGTTGAGTGGCAGATGGGACGTTAAAGCATCCAAGGTAATGAAATATTAAAATCGATTTCTTCAAAATGCATTCCATTTTTTTGTATTGATTACACGAAGTAAATTGGTACATGTTTCTATGCTTTATTGTTTTTGTACCAAGTTATACGAAATTATTTGCAATAAAATTGTGACACAATCATGTCTAGTGCTAGCTAGTATGACGTACACCACAATGATTCTTGTGTTTCATGGTTATATGACTTTTAAACAGTAATTCATGAAATAGAGATGTAAAATTCGATTTATAAATTTGAAGTAATCCATAATCATAATTGTTAATTGGTATATATATTCCACGTTAGCCTTTTGCCTGCTCGTTACGAGTATAGTCGTTTTTAATCCGTTTTTAGCCGGTTAAACTACTGTTCCCAGGGATAAAATGACTGTTTAAACATCGATATTTGGTAATATTTGGACTCGAAGCAAACAAATATGAGTAATTTACAACCAATTGAGGTTGTGGATCGCGGTGGCGAGACACAACCTCAAGAACATAATAAAATAATAGGAAAATAAAATAAGAAAATTTAAATAAATCAACTTAGCAGGATAAGGGTTAATTTATTTACTAATCAACATTTTAAAACAATGGGTTACCATGAACAAAGAACTTCTACACTATCAACCATTGTCAAACATTTCTTTTCAAGTTCGTTCAGCTTTATCCATAATGTTACACAATTAATGAGTTTTATCTTACAGTCTCGATTAACACTAATAGTGGTGTATCATCAGAAAATGTAATAAAAACTAATATCTCACTGTTTTTTGCCAAACAATTCACATACATTAAAACAAAAGTGGACTTAGAATGGCGCCTTGTGAAACCCCTTGTCGCTGCTTCTAACGAATTTGAAATTTTATTTTCAAAGGGAACGTTTTGATGCACTGCTCCAATATATAGCTGTCCTAATGGTATGATCAAACGCCTTTGACAAATCGAAAGATAATAACTTTCCCATTAAGAATTAATTATTTTATCTGTAATTTTTAGTGCAGGCTTTTCCGAAGAATGTTTTTTTACAAAACCCATATCGCCTTTACATATCAATTTATGACGATGAAAATATTGTATTAATTTAATAGGCCTAAAATTCACTCTTTCCAATATCTTGGGAATTGAAGGAGGCAAAGAAATATATAATAAAAATACTACATAACTGAAATAATATACCTAATCTCTTGTTGAAACGTATTTTAACAATTTTAATTTAAAAACGTACTTATAGGTTTATCCCAGCAAACACAAGGCGCTCAACCAACGCTGGTTTAATTTTGGTCCGCCGTCTACGACGCAGGGCCAACATCAAACCGACATTGGTATGTATTTTCTGTGATGAGCCTGGCAAAACCGGAATAGGCCTCTAATGGGAGCCTCTAATAGACCTATATAAAAAAATATGTTCGAAAAATATATATTTCATGATGTCATGAGATAGGTATGTGGAAATCGGTTCACGGAAAAACAAAGGAGCGCTAGTTCATAAGTATACATGTATATATAAAATCGTGCTTGCAACCCTCACCAGTTGCTCACATGACCTAGCCCTAAAAACGCTAAATTAAAAAAAAAATCCCTCCCACTTGAAGTCGTGTCTCGCTACTGCGACCACAATTTCAAGTGGGTGAAATTTACTCATACTTGTGATAATTTGAGATCACACATATCGTCGCCTGGGAGCTAAAGGATCCTATCTGACACTCGTTAGAGTGGCAGATAGGATCCTTTAGCTCTGAGGCGACGATATGTAAATCTTGATGTTTAAACACTCATTTAATTTCCAATAAATAAAACCGATCAAACATGTTAAAAACGACTATAGTAGCGCTTAGTGGCGTAAGAGTTAACTGAGGGCGAGAATAGTACTATATCTGGGCACTCGTGTCACCAGGTTTTAAATGTAAATTATTTCTTAAAACTGCGACACTAGTTCTGACTTGATTTTCTATAAAAGTGTCAATGACACTGCAGCTTATCCTTGTAATTTCAGGTGTATTTGATTTGTACTTTCCGCATAATATTGTCTAGGACAACTACACACTAGCGCCTGCTTTAGGTGGATTGAAATTCAGATATTAGTGAGTGTGAATGCAACAAATACGGTTTTAATCAATAATCAATCAATAAAACTTCTATAGCGCCTATATCCTCAGCGAACCAAGCTCAGAGGCGCACAAATCCTTAGCGTGATCATGTGTCATAATCGTGGCCAAAGCAGGTTCGTCAACAGGGAGCCGGGATGCTGAAGGACTAGGGTGAAAAAGCCAGGCCAAATAGGTGAGATTTAAGTAATTTCCGTAGTGTCAAGATTGTTTTGGCATTACGTATTAGCACAGGCAGGGCGTTCCATAAGGCTGGACGAGATATGGAGAAAGCTCTTGACCCAGTCTTAGTCTTTATACGAGGAACAACAAATCTATTCGAATAAGTGGAGCGTAGATTTTTTGAGCATTTCGGTCGAACAAGTAAATCAGCCAGATATGCAGGTTGGTTTTGTTTTAGGCTTCGGAAAGTTATTGCGCATATTTTAAAATGAATGCGAAAATTGACAGGAAGCTAATGTTATCGTTTTAGAATTGGAACGGAACGACTAAATCGTGGGGCCTTGGTTACTACTCTTGCAAGGCAGTTTTGAACGCGTTGTAATCTAGCAATATCCTTTTCTGGCATATTGTGAAAAAGTGAGTTACAATAATATAACTTACTACTGACGAGTGCCACTGCAATTTGCTTGGCAAGATCTAAGGACAGACTTTTTCGAATTCGACGCAGGTCACGGATATGATAGAAGCATGCCCTACATGTTTGGGATATGTGTTTTCGGGCTACTGTTGAATAGTACACCCAGATTTTTAGCTGATGTAGATGGATTTGTGTCTTGACCTAGAAGTAAGCATGTGAAATTATTCAAGAATTTTTCTCGTTGAAGTTTGGTCCCAATAAGAAGAAATTCTGTCTTGCTAGGATTAAGCTTCAGCTTAGATCCTCTCATCCAGGCCGAAACACCCATTAAACAATGTTGCAACTTCTCAAGAGATTCCTTAGCGTTTGAGACTGATAGAGACATGTAAATTTGAGTATCATCGGCATAAAGATAGTGGTTTATGTCAAAACTAAAGATAATAGCGCTGAGTGGTGTAGTGTATAGAGTAAAAAACACTGGTCCTAGCACAGAGCCCTGTGGAACTCCATAGGAGAGTGTGACTTTATCTGAAAAAGTGTCTTCAATTTTTACGGACTGTTGCCTATTTTGCAAATAAGAAGCAAACCAAATTTGGGCCTGGCCGGATATTCCATAACAATCAGAAAGTCTATCTGTTAATGTAGCATGGTCAATGGTGTCGAAAGCGGCCGACAAGTCAAGCAAAGTTAGAGCCGTAACTTCACCCTTGTCCATACTAATAATGATATCGTTATGTACTTTCAATAGAGCCGATTCTGTAGAATGATGTTTCCTGTAGGCCGATTGTAATGGATCAGATAGATGGTTATCTTTTATATGAGCTTGCAGCCTATTGGCTACTATCTTTTCTAAAATTTTGTAAATGAAACTTAAGTTGGATACAGGCCTGTAATTTTTCAACTCGTTTTTAGGAAGAGATGTTTTTTTCAGTAGTGGTCTTACATGAGCTTCTTTGAAATTTTGAGGAAATGTACTAGTTTCCATTGAAATGTTAATTATGTCAGTGATGGGAGTTATTAATATGTCAAGACAATTTTTCAACACGCTTGTAGGAATGGGATCCAGATCACATGATTTTGACGATAAACTCAAAATAAGTTTTTTAATTTCATCTTCTGACGCACGTTCAAAAACGTTCATTTAAGATCTAATTTCTCGTTTTTGCACCTGTGGAATATTCTGTACTTTATCTGGACATTTGGAACGGATAGTTGCAATTTTATCCACAAAATACATAGAAAAATGATCACAAAGTGATTTTACTGATGTGAATTCTGGCAGAGCAGGAGGTGGAATTCTATGCAGAATGTTAATTATTGAATTCCAAAGGCGACGTGGATTGTCCGAATTTTCTGCAATAACATCAGCTACGTATTTCGATTGAGCTTTTGTCATCATTCTATTACACAGGTGGCATTGATGTTTGTAACGAGAACGATCTAGATGTGTACGAGATCTGCGCCATGCTCGTTCGAGATTGTGGCGAAGGGTTTTAGCCTTCATTATTTCCGGAGTCATCCATGGAGTTGGTGGTTTTCTGGGCAGAGTCTTTGTACTTACAGGAGCGTGTTTGACTAAAATAGAGCTAAGAACAGAATCATACTGTTGACATAGTGCCGAGAGATCTTTCTATGGTTTCTCTATTAGATCCGAACTGATGATATCTGAATGAAACGATTCATAATCAATTTTGTTTATTTTTCAAAACGATATTTTTTCTTTGTTCCATTTCGTCTTACAACAGTCAACTTCTGATATGACCTGATATGACCTGCTGCCGAAAAAACTGATTTGATAGAATTAGAAATGCGTTTGGTGATTAGCAGATCTTGCCAATGACCATGAACATGAGTTGGAAAATTAACATGATGCTTCAGATCGAAACATGTGAGGATTTCATTGAATTTGTTGGTGTTTCCATTTGATTTATCTAGATGTAAGTTGAAATCTCCCAATATATACAAATTGTCATGCAGTGAAATTATGTTCTCTAGTAGATCTTGAAATTCATCAAAAAATTGACATGTACAGGCAGACAACGAAACCACTGAACGAATTGTTTCCGATACGTGCAGAGATCGCTTCGAACGTTTCAAATGATGGCAGAGAATGAATGTCAGTTTTGAATTGGTCAGACACTAGAATGCCTACACCTCCTCATGTCCGCTGATCTGCGCGAGGTTCGTGAAAAAACGAATAGTCAGGAGGTGAGATATCAGCTATCGTTGATTGCGTTTAATCATGTTTCAACCATGTTTCTGTCACTGCCACAATGTCCAGATTTTTAGATGTTAAATATTCGGAGAAGGGAGCAATTTTAGGTTTGATAGATCGGACATTCATTGTTGCAATTTTGATTCTTTCATTTGAGCCGGAGAAGTAAGATAGCCACTCTAAAAGATGGTCTTGAAGGTGGTAGTGGAAGTAATTTCCGATTGAAAGATACATTTAAAAGAGGTAATTTTTCTTTGACCAAATTAGAAAACATAATGTTTGTTAATGATGAAGGTTGGTGACGATTTGCTTCAAACATGTTTGGGCCACAGGAGGCCACTTCATCGTTCTTATGTATAAATGACACTGCTGTTATGAAAAGAGTGAATATGATAAAAGGAGACATGATTTCAGAGATGGGTCGGTGTTAAAAAAATGTGCTGATTGACGGCGGCCGCAATGCTGCACGCCTACGATATCTAGGATACCTGCGGAGAGGATGGTTATGCCTATTAAATGTATATGGTTTGATCGTCCGCTGCCTGTATGCCGCCTACGATATCTAAGATTCCTATGGGTTATGTTGGGCAAATAGGAGGCCAAACGTTTAATCGTCAGCAGCTTGTATGCCGCCTACGATATCTACAATTCCTATCGGTAATGTTGGGCCAATGTTGGTGAAGATAACTAGGCTTATAATTGTTTCTGAATATTATACTGGTCACCTACTGTCCTACATATTATGACACTACGTTTATTTATTTACTTTAAATTGCCGCCGCATACTATATTTTAGTTTCCTATGGGTTATGTTGGGCCAATGTTGGGCAATGTTAGCGAAAATAACTAGGCTTATTACTGTTTATAAATTATTCTGACCACCTACGATTCTACATATTATGATACTGATGCTAATTTCTTTATACTATTTAGAAAAATTATGCTATAATTTGTATAGAAATGGTGACTTATCCGTTTAATCCAACTGAGTGTCCATTGAGTGTTCCTTGTTGATTTCCTGACAGTCTCTTAATCCGTTTTAATCTTGCGTTCAGTTTTCCATCCGTTGTTTTTGAATTCTGCATACTGTATACGTGATGTTTAGCTAATTATTTTCTAATTTTGAAGTTTAATTATGGTAGAAATGTGTGATTTTATCCCTTGTCGGAAAGATTTTTTGCATAAGGTGTCTAGTCCTCAAGCTATTCAGCACGAATTCCCAGGAATCGGTGGTCAGAGGTAGTAGTCTTTGACAGGCATGACTGACAGCTCGTGAAATATGACATCTTGCTCCACTTGGATCACATCATATAGGCCTACATTCATACTTGGTAAACATTGTGCACAAGTTTGAATTATATCCACTTAAGACTCGAGAAGAAAGAGTGTTTTCCGTAAAAATGCATCTAAAAACACTGTAGCCATAACCGTGAGAGTTGGCTCCACTGGAGCACAACCACTATTGTATGGGTCCAAAGCCTTGCATATGAATTTTAATTAATTCCTGGAAATTGTTTGAGAGAAATAGCTTTTGGCGCTTGGAAACTTGAAACTACCATGCAATCTCAAAAATGACAGGTGGCGCCACCAAGAGTACACCCTATATACCCCTATCTGGTGAACATTGTGTACAGAATTATAAATGAAATCTACTCAATATCCGAGAGCGTTTTTCGTGAGCGGAAATACATAAGAGAGAAGAAATATGCAACTCTCAAGCATCATATTCATGTAAAAACACCCGTTTAATATCTGCCCTTACTTGAAAAGTATAAGACTGACATGCAGTCATATATCGCTATTTGGAAATTAGAAGAATCCCGCGGTTCCAGTGACGGCAATACCCAAATCACGAAATTTTGCAGCCATTAATATCTGATCATTTGGCAACAACCCTGAAAATTTCGCGAAATTCCATTTAGTATTTTAAAAGTTAGACCATTTGACATGTAACGCCATTCTGAGAATAAACCGGAATGACGGTAATGGGTCTATACATGTTATAAAGGAGCGTCATAAATAGACATTTACTACAAGTCAAATGGTCTAACTTTTGAACTATCCAATTTTTTTTACTAAATTTAAGGATCGATGCCAAATGACTAGAAAATAGGGTTTACAAAATTTCATAAAAATTGCTTGAGAATTGACTGACTGGATACCGAAAAGCTAACTTTCATTTTGGACCATCCTCCACCGTCGGACAGACTAAACAAGCCGCGAATTGCTGTCGCAATTCTCGACTTGTAGTGATTTGCTACTTACTACTGTGTTGGATGAAGATGATTTGAAGGGGTAAAAAATTGAAGAAAATTGCCATGTATTGGTAAACCAGTTTCATGGGAATTATCATTCTAAAACCCCTAGTTGAAGGGAAATTAAGTCTGTTTTCAGGGATGTAAAATGATGCTTTAATGCATCGTGAGGGCTTAAGGGGTTAAGAGGATTAAAGGGCCTGTCACACCTTGGCGATCAGCCTCAACGATCGCATAACGCACGAAAAAATCAGCCGAACGCTGACCATCGCTAAACCATCGTTATGTGATCGCCGTGTGCGTTTAATGATCGTTGTTGATCGCAGATGTACGCTGATGAAAGCTGAGAGTTTTGAACAGGCTCAAAACTTTCAACGCACACCAGCGTGTAAGAGGAGACGCTAGAGGAGCGTTACGCGATCGTTGTACACGCTAGGGGGACGTTACACAGTCGCTGTACACGCTAGGGGGACGTTTCTCGATCATTGTACACGCTAGGAATGCGTTACTCAGTCGCTGTACTATATTGCAAACAAATATAAATCATAATAGGCATATACATATATATGTATTACACTTCCTGTTGAATCACATAAAACCAAAAAAATAAAGTTATAAATTATTGGTTGTGATAGACAACATATTGATACTAATGTATCAATCTTTATAAAAGTTCAGCACGATTATAAAAGTTTGTGATCAGCTGATCGAAAATAATATGAGATGTTTAAAATCTTCTTCTATGAAAAAAGGGCTTTTAACACGAGAAAACGCCTAATTCAAAATAACTTATACCAAACACTTTTAAACTCTCCAGTTTGAAAACTCAATATATTTTCGCATGTCTCAACATATTAAAAGGATAAATTTACTGCTAGAAATCTACTAAAACCAATGAAATACTGCAGTAAAAACTCGTGATTTTAAAGAAAAATCATGTGATCGTAATTGTGCGTTGTGGAACGTCGAACACACGTCGGCAGTCGCTCCCCAGTTGTCGACGTTACTCGTGCGTTACTCCCACGCAGGCTGTCGCTGTGATAGCTGGTGATAGAATCACGGATTATGTGATGTGCGTTCTTCAGTCGTCAATCGCGTTACTCTGACGCTAGTCGTGCGCTTATGAACGCTAGACAATCGTTCTGGATCATGAGTGTTCATCAATCGCCAGCGTTTTCAATAATTTTTAATATTTTCCCGTGCGTTACGCGATCGTTGACGCTGATCGCCAAGGTGTGACAGGCCCTTAGTTAAGTCATTCATAGGTACTTCAGACAGATATAACTCGTACACGATTGTTGACTTATCACAAAGGCAAATCACAGTGACTGCGCACTCAAAAAGTGAGCAGTTACTGCTGTTTGACCTTGCATGACAATATAAGTATTACATACTTAGTGGTTTGGCAGTCATCCAGCTTGTGGTTTTGTGTTTTTTTTGGCCGTCTGCCATCTGGTGGTTTCTACCCAGCAAACACGATACATTGACCCGATGTTGGCTCAATGTTGGCTCGACCGCGTACATGACATTATTAGAAAAAAAACGGCCGATCCCATCGCAGCAATGGTGTCCTGTGTTTTCGTTCGATATATTACCCCCGGGTATTTTACCAATTATTAACCTTTCAAGCCCTCGCGATCATTTTACATCTCTGCAAAAAGACTTAATTTCCCTACAACTAGGGGTTTTAGAATGAGAATTTCCATGAAACTGGTTTAATAATACATGGTAATTTCTTTAATTTTTCACCTTTAAATCATCTTCACCCCCTACAAGTCGGGAATTGCGACAGCAATTCACGGCTTGTAGTGGATGAAGATAACAGTGGTAAATTCAGGCCTGAAAGGGTTAAAGGACATTTTCGCTGACATTGCTACAGCAACTCGCACCTCAACTGCTCAATGTCAGTGAAAAATAGAGAGTATACACGGGTGTCAAAGGATGTTTCAGTTTAATTGACCAGGTTTTCGCTTTCGCAGTCATATCAAATGAGCACAACATGTCACCAATGATTGCACAGTATTTCAATTTACCACAAGACCATGGTCCGAGCCCGGGGGGGGGGGGCACTTTCATACTTTGGAGTACTGGGGATGTGCCGCTGGACAGGGTTTCCAACTCTGGGCACCCGCTTAGCATGTATTTTGCTGATTTTTCAGGCCATTATCAGCCGAATTCCATCACATTTTTCAGCCTAATAGCCTCAAAATGCTATAAACAAAAATGAAAGAGCTTAACAAGACCATGAAACATGAAACATATTGGTAGTAATTACACCAGAAGCCGATCAATTAAATTCGGTGCTAATTCCCAAATTGGGACAGGGTGACTTTTTATCCGCGAGGCGAATTGGGACAGGGTCAGGTTTTGAACATGCCGGAGGCACACCCCCACCCATTTCTAAGGCGAATACCCCCCCCCCCCCCCGGACGTCCGTGCTGACCACATTGAGGAATCACCGGTTCTTGAGCCCCCCCCCCCCCAATGCGAAAACCACGCTGACGCAACAACAGAACATATTTTTATTGAAGTGTGTGGCATGAAAAATGGCCTTCTATGATGTTATGTTGTTAAACCTTGTCCTGCTATGCCCGGATATATACGGGGTTAAGGATGTTTTTTATCAATAAAAATATCACTTAATTTTGATAAGATAGTTTTTAGTAGATGTTTAGATGATCCATTAATTTAATTTTAGATATGTCTATATTTCATTAGTAGTAATATTTTTCGCCATTTGAAGCTGGAAATTGCGTTAGCAATTTCAGCTTCAAATGACTAAAAATACAATTGAAGCCATTCAGCAGGACAAGGGTTAACCCTTTCGATGCAGGTAGGTGACGTTTCACGTACACCACCAATATTGACGTGCTAAGTCAAAATGCATCAATTAAACTAGTCAGTCAGTCAGAGACTGCAAATCTCCGCCGAAATTCATGATCGCAATTCTGGTCCTGCATCTGGATCTTAATCCGGATCATCCCAAAATGTATTGGATAGATCAATGGTCCGATATATAATATGAGATGAGGGAAGGCTCGGTCCCATTTTGTGACAATACATGCATGTCATTTGTGCACCAAGCCTCCAAAACCTATAGTAGTAGTACTGCATTCATTCATAAACATGATAAAATGGGCAGTAAAACTTCACCGGAGATGATCAATTATGACGTCATGGATTCAACCTATTTCATAGTACTGCATTCATTCATAAACATGATAAAATGTGCAGTAAAACTTCACCGGAGATGTCAATTATGACGTGATGGATTCAACCTATTTCATTCTATGTCGGGTATGGCTAGTAACAGTAACAGTACAGAACAATTGTGAGACTATGACGTCATAAAGTTGTCTTCCATGCAGGTGGGTCAAATGTACTTTACAACCAATCCACGCGATCTGGGGTGCATATTACAAAAACTCCTAACTTTTATCCTATCTTAACTTTCTCTCATTTCCATTAAAAAAGTTGGGATCAATCCCAACTTTTTTTATGAAAGTCAGAGAAAGTTGAGATAGGATCAAAGTTAGGATTCTTTGTAATATGCGCCCCAATCCTGTAATGTAATGTAATCGTTTTTTCTTGGCCCGAAACACACAGCTGGTAGTTTCATGTAAATCCGGTTTTTGCTTTTTAACCCTTTCAAACCTGAATTAACCATGGTTATCTTCATCCACTACAAGCCGCGATTTGCTGTCGCAATTATCGATTTGTAGTGGATGAAGATGATTTTAAGTGGTTGAAAACTAAAGAAAATTGACATTTATTGGTAAGCCAGTGTCATGGAAATATTCATTCTGAAACCCCTAGTTATAGGAAATTTAAGTTTGTTTTTCAGGGATTTAAAATGATGCTTCAATGTATCGTGAGGGCTTAAAGGGTAAAATAATCCATCGGAGAGAGAGAGAGTGACAGGCAGACCAACCAACAAAACCGAAAACATAACCTTCCTGACTGAGGTTCCCCAGTGAGATGATCATGAAATGTTCATGAACATTCATGAATAGTTCATGAATGTTCGTGAACAAAAAACCATGAACGTTCATGAACGTTCATCAACGTGTTCATGAACGGTTCATGAATATTCTTGAACAGTAAATGACACTTTCATGAACTTATTTTGGTCATGAACTTGCACTTTGTTCATGAACATCTGTTGTTAATGAACGGTCATAAACTCAGATAAGTCATGAACCAAGGCTAATTCATGAACGACCATGAACTCGACAAATTCACGAACCAGATAGTTAATGAACATTCATGAACGTTCATTAAATGTGTTCATGAACTATTCATGAATGTTCCTGAACAACAAATGAGACATTCATGAAATTCATGAACTGTCAACCAAGTTCATGAACGGCCAAAAACTAAAATAATTCACAAACCAGATAGTTCATGAATATTCATGAACGTTCATTAAATGTGTTCATGAACTGTTCATGAATGTTCCTGAACAACAAATGAACTGTCAGCCTGAAGTTCCGAGCATAATGTTCATCAAATTGTAGTTGTTCATGAACGACCAGGAACTCATGACCAGATAAGCCAGCAACACTTAAACTAAGTTTATGATGGTCACAAACTAAGTTCGTGTTGATGTTCATGAATGTTCACGAATTGTTCATAAAGATTCATTAACTTTCCAGTCTTAAGTCTTTTGACCTGTAAAATACATGTAGTATTTTAATTAAGCTTAATTTTGTTTATTTAAAGATAAATCTCCTCTTTCACAGTATTACACAGAACTGAAAAGAAAACTGAGAAACTAATTATTTTTAAATATTATGTATTCTATATGGTTGATAATCTAGCTCAGATTGTCTCAATTTGCTAATTAATTAGTTAATTAGCCATTGCGTGGCTAACACCATACTCGCCAGGATAATTAGACTGTCATTCACTACAGCTCGTGAACTTTCATGAACAAACCATGAACTAATTTGAGATTTCAAATTCGAAACAATTTATCACAGTTTATGAAACTGTCCCTCATGAACTTTCATAAACTGGCCATAAACCGAATTAAGACTTATCAAGTTCAAAATAATTCACCAAAGTGTGAAGTTCAACGAACAACCATAAACTAAATAATGAGCCAAATCAAGTTCATAACAATTCATCAGAATTCATGAAACAGTCCCTCATGAACTTTTATGAACTAGTCATGAACAGAATTATGACTATTCAAGTTCATAGTAATTCATTAAAGTTCATGAAACTCTCCCATGGACTTTCACGAACTAGCCATGAACAGCATTAAGACTTATCAAGTTCATAATAATTCATCAAAGTTCATGATTTTTAACGAACAACCATGAACTAAATAATAAGACTAATCAAGTTCATAACAATTCATCACAGTTCATGAAGCAGTCCCTCGTGAACTTTCATGAACTAGTCATGAACCGAATTAAGATTTATCAAGTTCATAATAATTCCTTAAACTTCATGAAACACTCTCATGAACTTTCATGAACAATCTATGAACTGAAGTGATTCTACCAAGTTCATAAACATTCATGACTGTTCATGAACTTCTCCATGAGAGTTTCATGAACTAAATCATGAACAACATTAGTTCATCAAGTGTTCAATAATATCTATGATTTGTCATGAACTGTGTTTGATGAACAGTTCATGAACTCAGTTCATGAACTGGCTTGGTGAACTATTGATGAATGTTCATGAATGTTCATGAACATTCATCAAAGTTCATTACTTGAAGAGCTTCATCTCACCAGGGTAGCGACAATATTCGTAGCAAGTTAGTTTTAACTTCTAACCGTTCCTTCTGAAATTTTGAATTTTCATCTCCTAAATCCAAAATGTTGCAACAGCGAGACCAATAAAAATGGGATGTGATGTGACATTTTGGTTTTTGAAAAATACTGTTCCATTCAGAGTTGATATACCCACTTAATTGTTAGAAATCGAATAAAATTGATCAAAAGTAAACAAACATTTTTTTTAGTATTTAGTACTTAGTACTGCAGTTGTAACATTTGTGACTCGTAGGATCAGAGCGTATGGGTATTTGTAATCATTTGAAACTGGCCATAGCGTCAGTGATTGTCAGGTTCAAATTAATAAACGCATTTCAAAGAGTTTAGTGTACACTGTATAATCCAAAACAGCGGTAAGTGCTCACTCGAAACGTAAGTAATCACTGTCATTTGCCTTTGTATGGCAGTACATATATCCGCGATATACATTGTCAGTCGTGATTGACTTTACTGTAGTGCAAAGCCAAAAGACAGTATCTGCTTACTTTACAAGTAACCTTTTGGCTTTGCATACCAGACAAACAGAACATTGCTTATCGACAATGCAGTGGCTTCAAGAGCTCTTTGACATGGCGTGTCCTTCTATAAGATTTAACAATTGATCACTGACCTGCACTACGTGATCATTTCGTGGAACTTTCTGATTCGTGACTTGTCAATAAGGAAGACAGCTGAGTCAGGAAGTAAAAGTAGACAACGTAAATGACACTTCAATGAGGGACTTATCAGCTTACAGTTTGATCTTCCTGAATGAGAAAAAAACATTTTGTTACCATATTACTGTGCCCCCGGAGATAACACGTCCTATCTGCCACTCACTTTGAATGGCAGATTGAGCACTTAAACCTGTAATCAGAAATGAAAGCTCTTTCCGTTTCACTTAAATACCTGGTTATCGGTCTATGTAAGCTCTTTCCGTTTCGTTTAAATACCTAGTTATGGGTATACGGCCATTAATTTTTTTTTTCAGTACGGGGATTGACATTTGGCGTCGTAATTTGACGTCTATTATAGACGTCCATGGACGTTAGATTCTGACATCTAAAGTCGGTCCCGCACTGAAAGGATTACGCTCCGAGAGACCCATAAGAACAACAGATGTACACCACTGCGAAGATAATGTAATATGGAGGACATGGGGACATAGAGTCTTCTACGTTTAATTCGCAAAAAATACACATATCTTAATTCTGGTCTGAAATGTATGCGTAATCATGCCTCCACTTGTCCGACCAAGACTACACCCACATAAAGCACAGCCTTAGCCTTGGCAACACGAGCATACACACAGACGAGAGAGAGGTGATGATAACATAATATTAATCAGCTGTGGCGAATAACGTCAGATATCCCGTAGTCTCAGTGCATAAGGTCACACTCGGGTCAGATGACATTTCTGTCTGTAGTGGGTGTGATTGGACGGATGTATATTCACACTGTATTCTGTGAAACGGTGAAAACAATGAAGGTCGAGGTCATTGAGTTTCACAGAATATGAACATCAGTACATTCCGAATTCAAGGTGCTCGCCTGCCTCAAACAACTTGTTGAAGTCATGAAGATGGCCACCAGTGGCATTGTGTAGCCACATACGTTGACTTTCCAGACACAATTATTATATTGGATTTCTGGACGGGATTGTGGTCTTCGCAGCGTAGGCATATTCACTATCACCTGCTCTTGGATCACTTTTCTTTGCTTTGCTCAAAATAAATCATGGCTGTGTTACCAAAAATTAGGATCTGACTATATTTGAAATGTTTTAAACGTTTATTTTGCAAAGGAATAAAACAACTGGATAACAATAAATGACTAATAAATAATTGACTAAGGGAAAGTGAAAAAACCCATTTAAATCAAACACAGCTCACCATTTAAATAATAAAAGAACTGTCTGCCACTTTTAAATAGGACATATGCACTCCCTTGTGAAGACATAAAACAGCGAAAATTGTAATAAATGCAGGTAACTAAATGTATGAACATAATTCAAAGAGGCCATTTTATGTCTCACACAATATTTATATTCCGACAGTGGAACAGATTCCATACAAAATAAACCATTTTACACGTATTATTTTGGTAAACGTGAAAGAAGCCGAGGGATATAATTATATTACACAGGTAAATATAATATACAGAGCAAAATCATTGATTATTTAGCAAACTCTTCTAGCGTAGCCTTTGATATCAACCTTCCAATATTCAATTGAATATATAATATCGAATTTAATTGCATAATAATGAATTCGATGTCATTTATGCACTGTATAAAAACAGATAAAGCTATAAATCTGATAAACATGATGAATGTTAATACGTGGATTCAGGTCCTGCCCAAACGGTTTGAGAGAAAAACAATCTCTACATTTTTTTCCATCATCCTATTACAACTAGGACAAAACAAGAACAAATATGGAATCACATTAAATATCAAATATTCAAACAAAAATATGACATGTTTTACGTCCCATGGTTCTATTCACCCAGATTCCCAGATATAATAATAATGGTAATAATTGTTGTCACTGACAACTAAAACAATCGCAATACCATAAATGTTTACCGTAAAAGCGCATTTTATATTTCACATGGAGAGTAATCCAGATATGTTTTTAAATGCTGGTGAGCTATCAGACTATACTCGATAGTACAGTCATATATTCTGTTCAACGACTATGTGATATGTAACTTGAGTATATTATCGAAATTATGATATTCAGGCTTTAGTTAAATTATCTGTCAAACACACTAATATGTATACAAAAATAATTATATCCCTTGGTATGCTGCCGTTTTCCATTCAGGTACCTGGCGCTCTATGAGAGTAAAATAAGATACATCCAACTGATTCAAGGTATAATTTTTTTTCACTGATGTAAAGATATTGAAGAAGGATACACAGGTGTAACATTGAATATACAAATATACATTATTCGATATTACCGGTTATAATTCACTGAACAAAAACCTTTATTGTTACACATCTTTATATATAAACATCATAAACTGTAAACATTATCAAAGTTTGAACTTCAGTTTAACATGGTTAAGTAAGATAACTAGAAAACAAGTTACCTTCATCGCCCTACCTCAGCTAATTTTGAAGTTAGCATTCCCATACTTTGGTAATATTTTATAAAACAAAAATATTGTTAAAATTGTTACCATGGTTAGTCACATCGATTGAATTTGTATCCATATAATTTATTTATCACTTTAACCATTGGAACACTTAGAAGTGATCTATATAACACTTACATGATAACATAAGTCAGATAATATATGAAGTAAGCATGATACCATTCTTCGCTGATGTCATTATGTATCAAGTGTCGGACAATGAACCATTCTTATTGGATTATTGATCATGTTTTTCTATGACACACACCCCTTTCAATGTAATGTCGTTCATAGGAAAAAACAGTAACTTTTGACTTTAAAGTAAGCAGTTGTACTAGTTACTGCTGTTCGTTTTCATATCTTTAACTCCTAAAGCTGCTCCCAGCTAGTAAAGCTAAATTATCAGCCAATTGAAATGGTGTCTCGCTACCTTGATCCACAACTTCAAGTGACGGGAAATGATTGGATTAGTGAAGTTAAAGTCACCACATTTGAATTGCATATTTAACAGCTGGTCACACAAGTGCTGAACTAAATAAAACATTACTGTATTAAGCTCTATGGGTTATATGATAGGATGGATGGAAATAAAAATATATTTATCACACAATGACTTTTAAACGAATTTAGTTTTTAGCTATATACGTCAAATTCATCAATGACTAAACTATACATTTTAATGGTTCGGTTTCACTTGAGTGGCGCTCTCGGGATGAGCTCGCTGCACCATGTACCCCAGCTGCCGATTTTATTAGAGGCACATTATAACTCTCCATGTCACTAACAGATACAGCCTCATCATTTAGTATACGTTTATGCGCCCCATTCGCAGCAGCTTTCCTGTCACGCTCCGTACCAGTTACAGGCCGCTTTTGATTCAGCGTTGTTTGACCCGTACCACAACAAAAACTTGGGTTTTCATTGCTGCTTGAACATGTTGAAGGGGTATTGCTCACAGAATAGTGGTAATTGTCTACTCTTTGGGCCTCGTCATAATTCAATGCTTCTTCTATGTCAGCATCGTCTCCAGAATCTGGCGGCATTTCTCTGTTTTCCCTCGCTGCTGCGTTGGTGTATTTCGCACCGAGTTCATGTCCTTGTTCTACTGGAGCAGCCTGATGACGACGGTGGTTGATATACACCTTGGTAATGAGAATGCTGTGTACAACCAGTATGAGGAGAATGATCCCCAGAATTGCGAATAACACGTTGTTGGACACTGTGTATGATCTGCTGGAATCTACGAACAAATGATAAAATAGTCAAGGAACGATTTGGGTGATTTTCAACGTTAGTGGTCAAAGAGATATGCCAGCCGCCCGCACAATGATCACTGCTGATCCTAATTTACACCTTACTTGAGTAATCCCTGCCAGACAGCCACTCACAATTAACGTGCAGGGAATTAGGGCTAATCAATTACTCTGCTTTCTAGACAGAATTAAACCGGATTTAACAAGACCAATCCACAAATAAAACGGCAGAATAAATATTGTTCTGTTTTTACCACTCCCCCTCGGGTATACTGGCGAAAAAGATGTAAATTAAGGTGTAGATATATTATGGCTACATGTATTCTCAAATGCTCTAATAACTATTGACGGATGTTATCTATTTTGAAAGCCTTCATTAAAATGGATTATAATCACTTGAGAGGGAGCTACTAGTAGAATATTGCCATTTTATGCAGGCATAAGATTTGGCTCTCAGTCCTACGCTAGGGCTGATGGACACTTTGTGTGTACGTACTGTCGCCCGCCTAGTCGGCTGCTAGCCTTGTGTACGGGCGCTGCCATGGAAGTACAGGTGCACGACAGTTCTATGCTGTAGCGCTGATCGACTTTACGCGAGGGGTCGCAGGTTTAATGGGCTACTATGCGGGCTGACACCTGGCTGAAGAAGGGTGAGCTGTGATATTTATCAAGGTGGTTAGTTTCTGTTAGACATGTAGACCTATGCTGTAATTGTGGATGAATAATAAATAAGTTTTCAAGATTCGGTGGATAAGTGATAATAATAGTAATAACAAGATTTTTTTCATGCAATAGGCTTTTTTTTATTGCACCTTCGCCCTCAAAAAGCCTATCGCTCTAAAACTCATGTTATTGCTATAATAGTACTGACCGGTGTGGTGTGCAAGATTCCCTGATGACGTCACTGTCTGCCTCGTTGTTGTTGTTAGTTTATATCCTGCAGACAAAATAACAGTAATATTGAAATGTAGAGTAGAGAGTAAAAGTAATACGTATTTCTCTGTGTGGTGTCTGTTTGTTGAAACAGCCTATGACATGAAAGTATTTTAAAATAATCATGATAATGCAAAATCTGTGATAATACAACTGATGGGTACTTCAGAATAATAGATAAACGTGATAGGGCCTAGGAGACCTGGAATAATAATAATAAATCTAAAAGAAATGTATTGGTTATTTTCTGTTTATTTGATTCAACATTACGTTCGAAATGTACTTTATCTGGTTATCTGTCACATAAATTACTTTTACTTATTATATATTATAGAAGTATTTTTGATATCATAACTATAGATCTGGAAACAGGTAGAACAGTATGTTTGCTTTCTCTGTCTAACGTTCAGTTTGACATGTTTAAGCATTTTCTTATATACGTCTGCAAATTAGTTATCATGTTTGCAAAATATAAACTGAACATTATTTTTTTTTATCTATCTAAAATTGGTTTTCGTGTGTCTTGAGTTATCTATTTATATTGTACAGTTTTTGTGAGCAAGTGTTTTTTTTGTGGGTAAGTAGTATCTTCAAAGTTTGTGAAAATATAAAGTATCGTACTGAGTAACCTAGTAGGCACAAAACGTAAAATAAATGTTTACAAACATGGAAAACGGGGGAATTACGTTTAGGAGGGTATAAATCAAGGAAAAACGTCTAAACAACTTCCTAAATTCACGTTGGAAATTATTGATAAGTTGACGTATTAGCAACTAGTTAATTGCAAACATTTCATTTTGTTTAAAAAAAAACATCAGGACAACGTATAGGCCTACGGATGTTATGTTAAGATTTTCGGCTAAGGTTTTAAAATATCCGTTAAGAAATGTTGGACAATGGTTCGATGTCTCTTGCAAACGATATTTTTTTGTCTTAATATAGCTGTTTTAACAACGTCTATTTGCTGTCACTTTAAAACTTTAAGTTATGATTTGAAAATAGACCTCCATAGAACGTTGATTTGGCGCACTTACAAATATTGTATTCTGTTTTTAAAATGACCAACATGTATTTGCTGTCATTTTAAAACTTTGAATTATAGTTGGAAAATATAGATATTTGCATTGCGGTTGTAAAATATAATATTTGCCGTCACCTTAAAATGTTAAGTTATGATTTGAAAATAGACGTCTATAGAACGTTAGTTTCATGTCACCTACAAACATTTTATTGTAGTTTTAAAATAACGACTGAAGCAACATCTATTTATTTCTTTTTACTTGCAAAATGTAAATTATAGTTGAAAAAAATATATATAAATTATACAAACTTACATCGACTTGATGCCATTTGCAGAAAATGCATTGTGGTAGTAGAATAGACATTTAAAAAAACGTTGGTTCTGTGTGATTTGCAAACATTGCATTGTGGTTGTAAAATAATCTCTTTGCTCTCACTTTAAAAATAATCAATACTTTTTAGAAAATAGTGTTACGTAAAACTATATTTTATCCCGAGTAATAATTAAAATAAATTATCGTCTTTAAAATGAGTTTGTTCTGATAATGATTAACATGACCATAATCGTGATAACACCACCTTTAAAATGTTGATTACATTACCCACTGGGGCAAAACTGGATTAGCTAACGCCGGCGTTAGCCTATCCAAGATGGATGCACCGAAAGTGGGTAAGCCAGTTTTCTGCTCTTCTGCGGTATTTTATCACAATTTTCGAGCTAGCCATTCACCCACCGTATTTATATGAATGTAAGGGATATTTAGGGAGTAGCGGGGTTTGTTAAAAAATGTAAGAAGTTGCTAAATATGACATCTGAAAAAACGCGGAAAGATTGACTAACGCGATTTCTGGGATTGACTAACGGGAATTGTATTTCATTCAAAGATTGATTAACGCTTTGTGAGATAACGCATCAAAAGATTAGATAACGCTGACGCTGTAAGTAGCTGTTGTAGTCCTAGTATTTAAGAACTTATTTTATACCTCACTAATATTATTATTAGGCCTACTATTTGCCACCTCTATTCAACGCTTGCGATATAATTCATGTCCGGGAAACATATACATCATCCCCTCAAAGGTTTTTGACTAGCTTTCTACAGAGATGATAATTATGAGGGTGGTTGTTACTTCATTGGTTAAGTAGTAGCTGGCAGCATTATGTGTTCTATGATTGAAACATGTTTCTCCGCGTCACCATATTGAAAATTATTTATGCCATACATCTTCTTCAGTTCTAGTCCTACCTGTTACAAGTCTTCAACTAAACCTGCAATAGGCTACCCAATTGACAGAGGTAAGTTAAATAATTTAATAAATATTAACTATGACATAAATATTGGAAGCATTTTTTCCATGTAGGCTATATAGTGTAGGCACTATATGTAAGCCTGGTGGTTGATGGGGAAATAGGCAATAGGGCCTACATGTGTAGGCCCTGAATCCTGACACAACATCGCTTGTAGCCTATAATTCTGAAGACAGTGAGTCGATTTTTTCCATAGTGTTTTTCGATATCTTTCTCAATGTCAATACACCTACCAAAATGACGTCGGATTGATCACTAGGGTATATATATATATATCTCAAAATATTACTTATAAAACATTTCCTATTTTATATTTGACAATTTCTAATGTTAAAATATTCTTTTAATATTATGCCTATATTAGAATAATGGCAGCACAATAGTTAAAGTTAATATAGTAACAATATTCACTTGGCGAAAATAGGCCTGTTCCAGCATAGACTAGAAAAAATTGCTTGACTTCATTTTTTTCTGTGCCGAATCTCAGTGAGTACTTAGAACATTGCAAAGGATGCAGATTATATAATGACATCAAACACGATAAAGTGTCACATTGACTTCTCGACCATAATGATTTGTAAATATGATCAAAATGTTGTCAAAATTTACTCATTTCAGCAGTACTATGTCAGTTTTCAGATAATTTTGTCCATGGGATATTTTAATAAATCAATAGCACAAGAAAGTGATTTTTGTGAAAAAAAAAGATTTATTAGAATTACTATAAAATCTGCTGAAAGAACTGTGAACGATGAAGCAACCACAAAAATATTACAATTGAAAGACTGTAGATTGTGAGGTTGTTCAATGCTAAGTGTCAACGTTTCTGTTGACACTTTGTTATTGTCACTTTAGCAACAGTGTTACTAGAAGCCACTTCGCCGGGTAGAATGTTTCTGTACCCACTCAGAAAAAAGAGTTTGTATTGTTATTTTTAAATTGTTGCATTGTAGAATGGCTAAAATAACTGTATTTCGATGGTTCTGAATAAACAGCAACATCTAACGTGACAGAAGTCAAGACACTTTACATCTGATTAATGTCAAGGATACAACATACCAATAAAGAAATATAATTAAAATTAAAAGATGTAGGGACAACGAAGCAGCCTTAAGTGAAAATTAAAAGACAGAAAATTCTATATACGTGTATTTTGACATGTTGCTAGTGTCACGTTAGCAACTGTGCTAATAGAAGTCGCATCCTTGCCCAGAATTTATATGCAGAAATATTTACTTGGATGGCTGGTTTTACATTGTTGCATTGTAGAATGGTTACGGGATTTTATTGTTGCTGTTTGGAATAAACATCAATTATTAACGTGACAGATGCCAATGACACTTCCCAAATTATTCTGTTGTTAAATAACCTTTTCCAACCACTGATATAATAATGGATATGTAAACACAATTTAACTATACATAAATCTCTGGATTTCACATTTAAACACATTATTTTTGAGGGATGAGACGAAGGATCTCACTCACCCTATAAATAACACTGTCACGTTGACAGTTCCAGTGTCACACAAAGTGTCACGTTAATATATGAATGAGGCAAAGGGCGTGTCAAGTATATTGTCACATTAACAACAAACGTGTTCAAATTTATCTCACGCTAGGACATATTTACGACTGCTGTGGCTCATATACAAATGTAGCCTATGTTCAGTGAATTGTGTGAATAGACCATGCATATTATTATGCAAAGCAACATAGTGTTTTAATATTTAATTGCACACCTAATAGTATGTTTACACTACTGTACCATACTAGCGTTACAGCCTATAATAATACTGCCTTATTTGACCATACAAAAGCAGAGCAGGTAATTTCAACTATTCAAGTCAAGTCAAGTCAAAAAGTTTATTGAACCCTGGCCTCAATGAGGCATGGGGCACAGGTATTATACAATTCATGTAACAAAAGCAAGAAATTATAATCCAGTTGAAACGGATTAAAACAAAATACTTAACAAATTGAATTTAAGTTAAACAATGATAACATAATAAGAGTAGGTTTGAAATGCGTATAAACAGATAAACAACATAATAGAGGTAAATCAATGTACCTTTAAACAGATATAAAGCATAAGAAATGGATTTATAATATGTATTTCATTGGTGATTGGAATTATTATATGTATATATTTAGCTTCTGACATCCTCGACTAATGAATTTAGCCAGTTTATTTAACATAAATATATTGACACAAGTCATTAGAGACTCCAGTTTTAACATATTTGGGTTATTGTGACAAAAGCGTGGAAGCAGCTCTGTACGCAAATCGTGCAGTTCAGTACATTCAAATAAAAAATGAAATTCATCTCCGACATAGCCCAACTCGCATTTGTCACATAACCTGGTATGTCTTGGCAAGTTTGCGTACCTGCCAATTTCAATTGGCAGACGGTGATTAGTAGTACGAAACTTGCAAATTATTCTTCTGGTAAATGGGGACATAGTAAGATATTTTTCAAAAATTAGGCTTTTCTTAAAAACTCGATATAGCACACATTTACTTGAATTATACACAGTAGTTGACCATTCTTGTGAATACTGTTCTCTTAAATTGAGCCGAATAAATTCAGGGAGGGAGCATATTGTTATCGATTGTGAAAGCCAGATAAAACTTACACCACAGTTATCTAGAATATTTTTAACATGTTTTAACCATTTAGATTCTACAGTGTTGATTCTGTAATGTGCGTACATAATATTATACATAATAGATGACAGTTTATTTTTATTACTAGTTCGAATAATTCGGCTCCAAAAGGATACAACACGAGTATTAATATGTATTGAAACTGGGAATCTTCCAGTTTCACCAAGGGCCATGCAAGTTGGGGTAGACATTTTTAGAGACAAACTGTATTTAAGATACTTCAAGTGTAATTTTTCAATTAGATTGATGTTCTCGAAGCCCCATACTTCACAGCCATAAGTAAGGATGGGTAAAACAAGAGAATCAAATAATTCTAGTTGAATGTCCAATGGTAAATTTAACTGTCTGTTTCTTCTTAACAGAGCAAACATGGCTTTGTTTGCTTGATCAAATAGGTGTTTTTTATGTTTTACAAATGAATTATTAAACTTAAAAATCACACCAAGATATTTGAAATGTTCTACAATCTCAATAGTAGTATTTTTGTAAATAAAATTATGTTTTTCTCTGTACTTATATTTAGAAAAAATGACAATTTTTGTTTTGTCTGTATTAACAGACAAGTTCCACATATCACAATACTCTGATAAATAGTGCAGATTATTTTGTAAAGACTCTGCATCATTTGCCATTATAACAGTGTCATCAGCGTAAAGCAGTACAAACATCTTCATATAAACATCGATAACGTCATCCCCTACGTTGATTGGTGATGATCCTCTTAGTGAGAAAAAAGACTCGATATCGTTCACATATAAAGCAAATAACAGAGGGGAAAGATTTTCACCTTGACGTACTCCGTTGTGGGACATAAAGTAATCTGATTTATTATTATTACAAGTAACACATGACTTAGCATTGATGTATATATTCTGTATAACAGTTAATATTTTTCCGGATAACCCCAAATTTATTAGTTTGGACCATAGCCCGACTCTCCATATTGTATCGAACGCCTTCTTGAAATCAACAAATGCACAGTATAGTCTTTTCTTTCTACTTAGGTAAATATCAATTATAGTTTTGAGGGTAAAAACATGATCAATAGTTGCATAACCTTTCCTAAAACCACTTTGGTTTTCTTCAATTATATTGTTGGTCTCGACAAAGCTCGTGAGGCGATCGTTAATAAGTGCTGTAAAAAATTTCCCAAAACAACTCAAAATTGTAATGCCTCGGTAATTCTCAGGTAAATTTCTTTCTCCTTTATTTTTATAAATTGGTATAATCTCGCCTATTGTCCAGTTTCCAGGAATATTACCAGTGTCTAGAATGTGATTGAAAAGTTGTATATATATAGGTAAAAATACATCAAGAGTTGATTCTATAAACTCATTTAGTACAAAATCAGGTCCACAGGCTTTATTGTTCTTCAGTTTCTTCACAACGCGGCGAATTTCTGCTTCAGAAAAATGTTGATTGAGATCGGGATTATTAGCTGCACATGAGCTTAAGGCAATGTCATCGTCTACATCAGGGGTTATATTAAGGGATTTAAAATGGTCAAACATATTCTGCATTGGGACAGGGATATTATGGCATTTAGATTTATTAATATTCAACATAGTCCAATACTTTCTAGGGTTCGTGGATTTCAAAAGACGAAGTTCATGTTCGAATTCCCTACGGGCTTTCAGTTTTGCTTTTGTTATGCTATTCTTATAGGCTTTACTAGATCTAATTAAGTTTGTTTTATTTACATAGGACTTATTCCTTCTAAAGGCATCTTTATTATCTCTATAATTAATGCGTGATTGCTTACATTCTTCATTGAACCATTTATGTTTAACATTAAAATTATTATTACTATTATTATTGTTATTACTATTAACATGTGCAGGGCAGTTTCGCTTCCGCTTGCGGAAAGAAGATTTAGCACTTGACTGCCATATGTTATTAATAGTCTCTACGATGTTATTGACATCGAAGTTATTATTTTCAATTTCTTCATATAATCTATTAACTTGTTGCATATTAATATTATTTACAAAATCTTGTTTTTTCGCTGAATCCCATATATAGCCTTGTTCGGTACTGTTTTCTTTTGTGTCTGGAGAACGTTTTGAAAGAGGGGGGACTGTAGCGGTACATGCAATATTCAAACTAAATTCTATACCACAATGTATATCAGAAAACATCGGATCAAATTCATTTACAGCAAAATCCTTGACTTTTGACAGTAGCATAGGTGAACCAATAACATAATCAACAATACTATTCTTTGATGTTGTGTAGTCACCACAATATTGGTCAGTGCCTGATCTACCATTGAATATATATAGTGATGCAGTTTTACACAGATCAATGAGTCGCCTACCAAAATTATTAGTAGGCTTGTCATCTTTTGATGATCGCGTGGTTGGTACACCTAGACTTTCGAGGGTCTGTTCGTCCTCGAGAATATCAGCTATTGCTAAATCAACATTGATTTCATGAAACAAGTTATAATCATAGAGGACAAAATCATGTAATGCTCGAGTCCTGGCATTGAAGTCGCCCGCTAGCATAGTATAATATAAATTACGTGGGTTTAATAACATTAAATCATTTTCAATATCATCATACATTCCAATATCGCTATACCTTGATCCCTCGGGTGGTAAATATATTGCACCACATAGTATGTCTTTATCAACATTAAACATTTTCTTTTTAAGCAAAAACCATAAACAAGCTTTATTATCAGTCTTAATTTCTTTACAGTTTTCGTATAGATAACTTTTCATTGCAACCAGAATACCACCAGATCGTCGGCTAGAAATTGAGAATCTGTTTTTTATAAAAGTTGAGTATCCCAGATTGGCGAATTCGCTACGCACATTTTCGATATCAACATCATCCAATTTAGTTTCAGTAAATACTAAAATATCATGCTGAGAAATGAGATTTAAGAAGTCAGGACATAAAAGTTTGCTCTTCAAGCCACATACATTTAGGACATGAATATTTAAACATGAGTCTATTAGCGAATATGAATGGTCAAGAACGTGAGAATGTGTGTTATCAGGCAAATTGGAATTTGATAACTTACTAGTGAACGCTGCAGTCTGAGTTGTCGGTGTGTCTACTTCAGTTGATGAGGTGTGTTGTGATGGTTGTGCTTCTGTTTCAGGTAATGTTCGCCTGTCGGTAGGAGTGAGTGAGGGGTGAGAAGGTAGTGCCCCTTGCCTGTCCTAATTAGTGGAGGGGAACACGTAGTCGCCTAGGCCAAATTCTTTATAATCCACTTGGTCTAGTCCTAGCTTGAAGAGATCATCTGGGGATTCTATGAGAGTAGGTCGATTGTCTCCTGAGCCACTTTTGAGCCAGCACAGAATTCTCCCCTCACTGGTAGTGGCCCCTTTAACATTGGGATGATTACGAGCAAAGCTGAATAATTTTGCACGTAATACAGTCAGGTCCTCGTTTACATAGACGTGTTTGAAACGGTCATCTTCGTTTGCCTTCAATTTCTTTTTCCCCTTCATGACGGCTTCTTTCTTTGAGCGTGCTATAAACTTACACAAGACTGGACGCTTGGGGTTGCGTGATCCTCCTCTCAGATTGAACGGACCTGCTCGGTGGAGCACAGATATATCCTCAGCAGTTACAGATGGCTCACATTCTTTGAGGACATCTAATAATTTCTGAGATAGCTGCTCAGGCGTTTCATCGTTGTCACCGGGGATCCCAGCCACCCTGACAGATTCCCGTCTTGAGTACTGCTCCAGGCGATCCTGTTCATAACGTAACAGCGGAGACTGTCGTTGCATGGTACTAGAGATGAATGCTGTGGCGTTCTGTACCGCTTGTTTTACAAGTGTGTCCACCACAGAGCCTATGGCTGTAGCGATAGCATCGGACAGTTGGGGCAGTAATCCAGCAATCACCTGATTTGCAATTTGAGTACCGAGCTCTGGGTCATTTGTCGAAGTCGATGCCGGAGTGTTCCCTGTGGCGCCACCTTGTTGATTATCTGACTGTTTTGAATGTTTTTTCTTTGATTTGGTTTGAATTGTTTGATCGCCATGACCGAATTCCCATCCAGGTGTCACTGCAGCTGTATTGGAGACCGCCTGGGACCCGGGGCCTAAAGAGTTTTTCATTGAAGCGTGTATCATTTGCTGTATAGTGTTCTGATCCATTGTACTATCATCAAGCTCAAGGTGTGGTTGAAGTATGTCAAATCTGCCTGTCTTGCGTGTACGGCTTACAGTGGGAGAGGGGGTACTTGAGCTGCTTCTGGGACGTTTTATGCCGGTATCTACATGTAGATCACCCATCCGAATATTAGTTCATGACACACAGCTTCTGCGTATGTCGTCTCCTATACCTGTATACAGCCAATGTGTAATGTGTACACCCGGTTGTTTCTAAAGTTGAAATTATTGACACAATTTGACGTTAAATTCGCTTTTTATCAGTCCAACCTTGTTCTATGTAGGTTTTGATGCAATATAAATGGAAAAAATGTATAATAAAACGTTAACAAATAGGCAAAAAATCTGTAAAAACCGGAGCCTACAACTTCGTGCTGCTCGTCACATTCGTGACATCCGCCTGCAACCTGCAACATTCATTTCCCCATTACCCATTTTTTCTGGCACCTTGCCATGATGATATATAGGTAGTCAGAAAAGAATAAACTTGTTCATATCTCAAAGCACTTATGAGATCTGAATGAATCTAGGGCTTGCCACTGTCACGATAGCATTGTAAGATATGCCATTTATATGCATATTCCACAAATATATAATATAAAAATATGTCATTTTTATATCAAAGTATGATACACTTTCAGACACATTGGAAACATTTGTTAAGTGTATTTCTGAGTTTTACCTTCGTGCTAGCGTGACTGAATGCATTGAAACTCAAATGTCTTTTTTTGCACACCTGTGAACAGTTGGGACGAAAGTTATTTTTGTGATTCTGACATGAAAATTTCTTTAAGAAACCTTTCTACATGAAAATCGATATATAAAAACAAAGATCTTACAATGTCATGGTGCAGTAAAGTTAAATTTTTAACAACATGGGGGAAATTTGGGAAGTTTCAGAACCGCAAATAGGCACTTTTTGTGTTTTTTTTTCTAAATCAAATCCGATTTGAATATCGCTTAAATACAAAGCTTGGCCTGCTATGTCTCCGTCCCTCACTGAATGGATGAAACGTAACACATATTAGAGGCGATAGCATCATAACAGTCTATGATAGATTTAAAGCTGCCCCTGATGATGAGAATTTTCAATTTTGTCAATTTTGAAAGTTTAATTTATATGAAGCTATATAACCTACTGATCTCAAATTAAAAAAAAATGTAAATAAACAATGTTAAGGCACTGAAAAAGACAAAACAATCTCTATTTCTAAGACATATACTGTCATGTAAACAAGTTTGTTAACAGCATACCACAATATAGACGATACTGACCATATCGGATGGCCCACTTTCGGTGCGTCCATATTGGATAGGCTAACGCCGGCGTTAGCTAATCCAGTTTCGCCCCAGTGATTACCCAAGGCTGGTGTTTGTCGAAGTAACATATCGCATAATTGGGAATATAAGATTAAATTATTTAATCCGTGTTTTAGTGTAAAAATCTGGTGAAAAAATCTGAGTACAAATGAAGACGATTTTTAATTTGCAAATCCAATCACTTTTCAACACTGTTTTGCCTACTGCGGTTTCCTTCTCCATTCAACTAAAACCTGATGCATGAATTTATCGTATTAAATAAACGTTTCTACATATGTTTTCATCTGATTAACTTGTAAATGTGTAAGAATTCTAATATGAATATGCTGAGTGTGCTTGTATACGATCCCAAGAGAGATTATATAAGAAATTATAGATTAAAGCTGAACAGATAGTAGGACAAGCTGTATATAGGTTTATGTTAGGTATGTAGCTGTGACGGAATAAAATAGCATACAATTTAGATAATGTAGATTTTAAATTTATCTTTAAAGAGATCTACATTGAAATTATTTGCCACTATTTAGTCCTGTGTAGCGTAATTTAATGTTTGGGTCCAAGTTCATTAAAGAATTGAGAATAATGTTCATTTATTTCTCGAGATGATCTATAAATATTTTTTAATGCAATTTAACGTCATGCGATTCACTAGATATAATTATATGTACGAATATTCAATAGCAATATTTAGAGTTACTTAGAAATGGCGAAATACTTAATGTTAGGTTTGTATGTATTTAAACTACTAATACACCGCGTTCTGAGATGTTTAATATCAAATTGTGAAAGTTTTGGAAAAGTTTTGTGGCATAATTTTGAGTTTTCTGGACACGTACGTATAAAAATAATTATGTTGAAAAACTTCATATAAATGTGGGAGTTTTCTAACTGGTCAATTTTTACATTAAACGATTGCGCATTTTAATAGAATAAAAATAGAAATATTTGATGTATGTTTTAATATAAAGTTAACTTATTAAAACTGCTGATACGTCAGTTTAAAGTAAATGGAAAATATTATTTTTTTAGCAGTCCCTGAATACCCATTGAAGCCAATGTAACCTACTTTTAGTGCTGAAAAAATTCTTACCTGGACATATGTTTTTACAGACGTCATTTCTGCCGTAATAACACAGCTCATAACATGATCCACAGCTGCCGGTGATCGTGTCACAATACTCCATGGGCGGGAAACAGATGGCGTAGGATCCACAATCCACGGGATCCGGTGTGGTGCTGGGCTGTATCTGACCAGCGGTCAGCTCATCTTGACCACCAAGAGCGGCTCTGGTCAGTGCGATCCAGAGGCACGTACATACGCTAATCATCCACATCGTACCACCGGAATGACTCACACAATTAACAAAAAGGGAATTTTCCTGGATATTACTCCCGTATTACTTGCCACGTTCAGTTGGATCCAGTCACTGCATCCGACTGAATAAGACTTCATTCGAGATATTTCTAGATGTGACTCACTGGTGTATAACCACGCTTGGCTATTATGATATGCAAAAACGTGACCTGGCAGTATTACAGGGAGGCTATAACGCTTGATGGTGTCACAGAAAACCATGTGTCATAGGTCACGACACATCTATATACAATCGGTAGTGCAGCTACAAAGACCCCTACAAAGGCAAAAATGGCCAAAACGGCTCATTTGAAATGTCAGCAGATACAGCACTGTCAATTTGCTTTTGCACGGCAGTATACCATTTATAATAGAGTCTGAAAAACATCCTTCAGCATCTGTCCTGCTGAATGTTTTCTTACCATTTTTCATTCATTTGAAGCTGGAATTGCTAACACAATTTCCAGCTTGAAAATCGTGTACAGTCAATTCCGGACCATCACGAAGATCGTAGCTCCCAGCGCAAATGAACGAAAGTGTTAACCCTTTGCTTGCTGAGCACGACAATAGTCGTTTTTAATCCTTTTTATTAGCTATACTTAACCCTCACAGCGCGGGGAGCGACTTCAGTCGTCAGAATCTGACGTCTACAGACGTCAGATTCTGACGACTAAAGTCGATACCCGCACTGTAAGAGTAGAAATATTTCTAATGGCCGTAGACCCATAAGTATGTATTCAAATGAATCAGAAAGAGCTTACTAAGACATTTATGATGATTTCTAGGGGGAAAAACCCTTGATATTTTTTTGCAAATTAATTTAGCGCTTAAAGGGATAAATCACCTTTATTGGGAAAGAAATGACTGTTTAAACATCACGATTTGTAAATGTTTGGTCTCGAATTGAACAAATATGAGTAATTTTATACCACATGAGGTTGTGGATCGCGGTAGCGAGACGCAACCTCAAGTGGTTGAAAATTTAATTAAATTAACTTAAGGGCTAAAGTCACTTCATAAACGTCTATATGAACTCAACTATAGCTTAAAACACTTTCACGACGGCGCGGATAAGGGGGGGCCTAGGGGGCGTAAATACCAAATATGAGGATCTGACTCTATTTGGAAATTAAAACGTTTATTTTACAAAAATAACACAACCAGATGAACATAGTGAATGACTGATGACCAATGAACAATGTGAAAAAACTATGTACAATTTATCAGCTGGGTAATTAGTATATACACGTACATACTCATTTAATCACAAAGGGGATTCTTATATTATCAATACGTTATCAACTAGTTAAGTATGTTATCGATAGTTCATCGATAGTTCAACGAAATGCGTTAGATTATACATGGCTATTATAGAAACATATATAGTACCACATGATTGTGATAAATGCAGGTAACATCGAACTATAATCTATTTGGTCAATCTGTGTTTCATACTAAATTAGTTGTGCTGTCGTGATTTAAATCTTATGTGAAACATAAATTGATACATGAACTAAACAATAAAGTTAAATATATGTAGCATATCTCTTATTTTCGTGCATCAAGCATACATTGAGATATAAACTGAACAGCTATCTTATATTCTTATGCTTATAAGGTTTTATATAGACAAATAAATACAAAAGTAATGCAATTGTAAGTAAAATTGTGTACATCAGGATATCGATTACAGGTGTCCAGCACCCTAACTTTCGACAACCAGGATAAAATTTATATAAAAGTAAAATTAAGTAAAACATATACTATACATAATTTCCCGCGCTAAAACCACAGATAAAATAACTACATATTAGAACAAAAGTAGCAATAAAACCCCCTGGAAAGCGTAGAAACTTATAAAACAATTACAAGTTATCGTAGAGCAATTATTAAAAGCATGCAACTTTATAATAATATCATTAGTTTCGTTTTATAAATTTTTCACAATTTCAATGTTGTAATTATTATTTACCCAAGTATAAAGATTGGTGTAATCTAGTTTAAAACATAAATTAAAACAAAAGCAAATTAATAACGTTCCTTTTTATGTTTCAATATGATATTAATATTATGTAAGCATGGTAAGTGAAATATAAATTGAGAGACAATCGTTGAGATTTATGTTTTAGGCTAGCTTAGTAGGCCTACTAATCTTCTGTGAAACATACATTGAGCATAACCTACATATAATAATAATATATTTTGGCAAACATTAATTAAAATAGAAAATAAACTAAAATGTTTAATTTATGTTTCTCACTATATTGCGAATTCAATTAAAGATTAAACATATTGATACTAATATACTGATGTAGCTTACACATGCATGGAGTCAGTATCCCATAATAATGGCGGCAATTTTTGCAAGGGTGTTTTCCGAGGAGTAGTACATTATGTCCCAATTGAATTGCATTATACAGTTATATGTCATTTATTTATCTCATAGACATAGCCAATACATATAGGTATATATAAATATTTAAATCTTGGCACTTGAGATAAAAAAAAACATGTCAACATTTGTATTCTACAGCACGCCACAATCAGGCAAACGACACAAAATTTGAAAATGAACAATGACATTTGATCATGAACATACAGCCGCTTCCCTTAACAAATCATAAAATATCCAAGATATGCATACAACTACTTGTGTATTCCAGCAGATATATAGAGAAACATTTTTTATAATTCATTACAAAATACACTCAAACAAATAATTTAAATCTTAAATGATTTGTTGATATGGTATGATCATATCAACCCGGGTATATATTCTGTTAAGCCTTGAAGTGCTGAAATGCGTTTGCATAAACCATAGAAACCAAAGCGTTTTTCCAATTTAAAATCATCATAAATATTTTAGTTAGCCCTTTCCGCTCCATTTTTTATGGTTCTACGGCCATTATAAATAGTTTACTCTTTCAGTGCGGGGATTGTAATAATATTTAAACAATGGGTGAATAAATGCTGTTTATGCCTTACAGCGCAGGGATCGACGTCTACTGACGTCAGATTCTGACGTCTAAAGACGGTCCCCGCGCTGAAAGGGTTACAATGCAGATGAATAATATGTAACAAGTATTACATTCTAATATTTATACAATCATAGCCACCTATATTTCACGACACGATATTTTGCATGATTTCATGATATTCCATCACCGACGTATAATGATGGGAATTTGATAATTTACCATGTTTAATATCATATCTAAATGGCTGGCAAATATTTTCAAATTTTGATCAGATACAGTGGCACAAGTCTAGAGTAGATAGTTTTATTTACTAATATAAATATAATATATCATATCATTTAAATGGTAGTATTCACTAAGATAATGATGCGTATTGCTTTACGCCGCTTTCTGCACATTATGTCATAATCGCGGCAGATGTAAGCCGAATTCTGGACTATGCTCTACTATTATCATTATTATCGAATAAATTTAAAGATTGATTATAATGCACAGTAGGCCTATCAGATATCCACTAAGAAATGTCATAGATCTAGTTCTTTTCTTCAGTTAATGGGTCAATATTGTAAAAATGTCACATGTACATGATGTATGTACATTGCCCGGAGTAAGCCCATTGTCGACCACCAAATATTAACAAATTAAGCTAATATATCGAACCATATCATTGTTATGTAATAACCATATGAACCATGTAATATACCAATACGTTACCAAGGTTACCATAGCTATATTGACTCGATATTATTTCCATCAGAGAGTACCAATAAGTGTAGTAGTCCTTGGTTCCCATAAAATGTATGTCTCAAAATAATCGCACCTGATTTTACAAGAAAATAATTGTTTTGTTAGAAACAATCGATATGCCACTTACATGATCAGACATGAAGTAAGCACGAGATCATTTCTCGCTGATGTCACTCTTTGTAGAGAGTCGGTCAGTGAGCCTTGCTAGGTCGATTATTCATTTTTTGTCATGTAAACCTTTTCAATGTAATATACCCCATGAAAAACTAGTTTTGCTGTCGCAATTCTAGTCTTACGTGAACATAATTGACATCATAACAGTAACTTGTAATGTAGGTTTGTGTTAAACATAAATTGAGTGAACAATAACCTTTATTCAGGTATCACCACAGTTCAAACATAAATTTTAACATAACAAAAAACTAAATTGTGATTGCTACTTATCCTGTGTAAAAAGGTTTGCAACGGCTTTGTTTCACACAAGATTATTACTAGTCGCGTGTGAGACATAAATTGCAACATAAACTGATGAACTACACGATGTCACACTTCGCTGATGTCACTCTCTCTTCATTTTTTCATGAAAAACATTTCAAAGAAATCTACCTTGAAAAGGCAAACAGCAGTAACCGATTCTCACTTGAACGATAGATACTGCTGTTTGCCTTTGCAGAGCGACATAGGAGAATATATTTACCCAGCAAACACGATAAATTAAAACAATGTTGTTTTAATGTTGGGCCAGCGTCGGAGACGTGGGGCCAACGTTAAAACAACATTGTTTCGTTGTATCGTGTTTGCTGGAGAGCAACTCCCAGCGTGTGAAAACCACAGGAATAATTCGTGACATAAAAATTGTGCGAAAATATATTTTTTGCAACACTTAAAACACTTAAAACAACAGTAAAATAACAAATACTCCACTAGATTAAACTGTAGGCCGATGTATGTATCTATCCATGTTGTACTATGTATGAATTGTCACTGCACTGAAAGAAATAAAACATAATATTAAACATGTTAAATGGCCGTATACATATAACATAGGTATTCAAAATAAGCGGAAAAAGCTGACTAAAACATTTATGGTGCCTTAAAAAAAGACCCTTTTGTCTCCATGGTTATTACAAAAATATTTCAGCATCGTAAAAAAGCACTCAATGTACTTGGTGGTGAGCAAATAACTCCTGATTAAAAGTGCCCGATTTTCTTATCATGGATAGGTGAATATACCATCACGGTACTCAGGTACCATCACGGTACACAATGGTACACAAATGCCTTTACGGTACACATGGTACCATCACGGTACACATGGTACACAGGTACCATCATGGTACACATGGTACACAGGTACCATCACGGTATACATGGTACACAAGGACCATCACGGTACACATGGTAGGCCTACACATGATACCGTCACGGTACACATCGTACACACATACCGTCACGGTACACATGGTAAATATATACCATAGCGGTACACATGGTACACGGTACCATCACGATACACACGGTACACAGGTACCATCGCGGTACACATGGTACACAGATACCATCACGGTACACATGTACCATCACGGTACACATGGTACACGGTACCATAACGGTACACATATACCATCACGGTACAAATGATACACAAGTACCATCACGGTAGACATTGTACACATGTACACGGTTTAGCTTTTCATTGTTATGTGAAACGTAAGCAAACGTACAGCTTTGTCTCCACCTATTTTTTAGTTTGGGCGTCTCACTTTGGCACGCTGGTTACCGTAAGTAGGTAAGTGAATGACGGCATATATTTCAGATTAGCTGAGCACAAGAGTAACACTACTAAAGGTCAACAGGCGTGTGTCACTTCTCCGATCACAAGGCAACTGCATGCTGACGTGCTAGACGGCGTTTGTGAGAGTACTTTGTTGAATTCAAAACCAATTTGAATAATGAATGCTTTCAATTTGAATAACCAGTAAGATGCTTTTCGCTTCATATTGCCGTCAGGCTGTGACACTCTTGTAAATATCACGACATTGCTTTGTGTATATGCCCAAACTAACTACAGTGTGGTAATCAGAATCACAATATAAAAGGGTCTGACTAATAAATATATGATGAGTCGGATATTATTCATAATTTATATTACTATAATTTTGCTGTGTGATTTTCTTTTTGTGTATATATGTACTATTATGTATTCCGAGTATGAAATAGATCTGCATTAGCATTATTATTATTATTATTATCATTGTGTGAAATGGTCAGGTTATATTTATCAGTGATTCAGTAAGCTACAATAAAATGAAAATAAGATAACTTCAAATTATTAAAAAGTCAGGTTGAATAATAGTAAATTACATGATGGTTTTACATATACAAAAATAAATGCAATACGTCGGGCACATTATTTCGATATACAATGCCACAATAGCACGACAATAAAAATACGCGAAAGTTGAAGATTATACAAGATCAATCAAAATGAATAATATTACTATTATACGTGATTATAATTATATGCATTCCTTTGAATGGCATTTATTTTACAGTCTGGCTTTTCACAATCGACATGTTTAAAAAAATCTACATGCTTTAAGAATTTTTTTTAAATAAATAATGATAATATCAAATTTAAAATGGAAACAGAAGCTATATTTCTTCTCAAACGTAACATGCAGTGTCGCTTTCTATATGAGTTATATAAGCTACAGTGAAAACGACACAATGTCGCTAAAAGTATTGACGTGTTCATGGCAAAGAGAAAATTACAGTTTATTCCAATCACGTATGCGCTCTGGAACAAAAGTCAGTTCTTGGGAGTTCTTTGCTGTTTTATCAAATATCGGACAGTTTAGCCCCTCTGATAATAAATGTATTCTATCGATTAAAAGCTTTGTGTTAATAACCAAGCTTGAAATGAATTGAAATAATAAAGAATAATTTAACACACAATAGCTTAACGGGGCATTTCAGGTTTAAAACAACGATTTAGTCAATTTAGTGACTTCCACCATCAACATATTTTCAACGGCTCAGTCTCACTCAGATGTCGTTCTCTCGATGGACTTGTCACGCGAGTGTCTGTATTGTAACTCGCCAAGTCCTCAGGGGATAGAGCTATACCACCCACAAACAGTTTGTGTGCTCCTTTTTGAACAGCATGTATGTCACGTTCCGCTCCCGTCACGGGCTGTTTACGAATCACTGTCCTTTGACCCGTGCCTCCAAAACTTGGGGTTTCATTGGTGATTGAGGACGCATGCACCTCAACAACGTGGGTATCGTCTTCTCTTGGAACCACATCAGGCTCAACTCTTATTAACAAAGTCTGTACATCTCTTTTTATGTCCGATTCCACATATTGGGCGGCATCACCTGCATCTGAAGGCCTAGATCTGTCTCTTTGAGCTTCTGCACCAAAGAGCATACATCTGTTTTGCTCAGCTTCTGCGTTAGCGCATTTCGGGCATGGCTCTTTTATTGGTGGAACAACCTGGTAACGACGATGGTTGATGTAGTTAAACACCTTGACAAAGCTATGCACAGTCAATATGACGAGAATTAGTATCACACATACTAGTATCACCAGTATCACGTTGCCGGACACCGTGGATGATGTGCTGGAATCTACAAAAACAAAATACACACCTGTACAATACGATAGGGCAATCAGGTAATCACAGAACATACAACTTCCCAGTAACCTGGTAACACAAAAAAATTGTATAACATTTGTACATTGTTGGACCAACGTCGAAGACGTTGGACCAACGTTGTACAAATGTTATACAAATGTTGTGTTCACTGGGCTACCTGATTCCTGATTAATGGAGTTTGTCATGCAGTCCGCCAGGGTTCGAATTTCGAATCCTGTGTCTGGAGGACAGTGTCATCTCAATCATCTCACCATCCTCAGGAGGTTCCCCTGGCCCAGTTTAGCCTACATGTGCACAAAGGTGGCCTAAAGCCCGATTCATTTCATTTGTCATGCAGTACAGTTCTGTAATGTTAATATTAGCAAAGTGTTATGCTACTCACCAATTTGTAGTGAACCGCGAAATATTTTATGAGAACATCACCCCCCCCCCCCCCCCCCACGTGAAATGATGAGAATGAAAATGCGATATAGTTTTAGCTGCTTTAAAGGAAGTTGGCTCGAAATTCAACATTCAGATTGAGAAAGTGTGAATTTGGTTCAATATTCAACACTCGCAAATTTGCTTTAACATTCGAAAAAACCCAATTTGGTCAATCTAAAACTATGCAAAAATGAAATGAATCGGGCTTTAGGCCACCTTTGTGCACATATAAGCTAAACTGGGCCAGGAGAACCTCCTGAGAATGGTGAGATGATTGAGATGACACTGTCCTCCAGACACAGGATTCGAAATTCGAGTCCTGGCGGTCTGAGGCCGAGCACGCTACCTCTCGGTCACGGAGGCTCCCCACAATACTGACTTTCACACGTGGATGGGGAAGAAACATGTTTTGTTTCTTTCAAACCGCCGAGACAGGGAGCCGAACCCCGAGCTCTGGCGTGAAAGGCAGCGGTGCTAACCACTACCCTAGGGCCCCCGCCCCTAAAACAATGCAATATACATCGGGCCACCACGTAGTAACATATTAGGATTGTTTCTAGGGTGGCCCAACGCAGCCCCTACTCACCACATCACCTAACATACCATAAAACAGGTTTTTCACATATTTCCTGAGAAGTTCCCAGTGGGCCACACCGAAATAATTCCTCACATTTTGGGCAATTGTAATTTATTCGTCTTAGAAACCCAGAGTATTAGGACATCGGGGTGGCCAACTGTGATCTTTTCGAGAAATATACAAAAACATGTTTGTATAGTGTGTTAAGTGTTGTAGCGAGTAGAGGGTTCGTTCGGCCATTCTCGGAACCATAGTAGTTTGTTCGTCTTAGATGGCCCCAAATTATTTCGGCTGGGGACTTTATTTCACTGGGGACGTTTTTTAAACCGTTGTTATCATGGTTATGGTAATCTTATGCTAGGTGCTGTGGCAAGTAGTTATTGCGTTGGGTTGAGTAGCCCAAGCGGCACACACTGAGACAGGAGGTGAAATAAATAATTTGTCCAGTTCAAAGACTCTATTCCCTCTTATGATTGAATGGTGGCCACCTAACTGGAAAACGAGCTACAAAAGGGTGAGGTTTTTGTACCCCCTTGTGAAAACATCTATAATTTGTCAAAAAGGGCCGTTGCGACCGATGCTTGACCAAAACAAAAGTAAGTTTACCTGCAAGGTGTCCGAGAATTAATGATGACGTCACTTCTCGCCTCGTTGTCGTTGTCAGTTTATATTCTGCAAACACAATAACAGTTCAGTTAATAACTTCAGATAAATGAATATTAATTTGCAATTGTAACAATGTCAAATAGTTTAATAACAACCTATACAATAATTTTACAACATGTGTAGATCTTAATAACCCTTGCAACGCCGAGTTTTTTTACATAAACCATAGAGACCAAAAGTTTTTTTTAATTTGAAATCATCATAAATGTCTTAAGTAGCTCTTTCCGCTTCATTTAAATGCGTATGTTATGGGTCTTTTTTTATTTATGTATTTATTAGGCTTTATAAACACAAATATATACAGTAATATTGTACAAATATGCAATTGTATGTACAATTGTGTACATTAGGATGGCAAACACAGGTGACCAGCACCCTTACTATGTTTCACATCCAGGATACATTTTTATATACACTTGAATTCAAGTTAAAGCGTAAAAGATAATGTGTATATATATATGCATAATATGTTTCCCGCGCCAAACACAGGTGCTATTATAATTGTTTAATTATTTCAGTGCGGGGACCGTCTTTATGGTCTGAAATTGCTGGGGAGAAATGGGCAGCACTTTAAAAAAATATTGGTAATGCGCTGCCTCAATTGAATGCGCGCGTTCATTTAAAACAGAGAAAAAAACATAGTGGCCTCACCTGGGCAGAATTTTTTACAGACGTCTTCCCTTCCGTAATCACAGAGCTGATGACATGATCCACAGCTGCCGGTGATCGTGTCACAATACTCCATGGGTGGGAAACAGATGGCGTAGGATCCACATTCCACGGGATCCGGTGTGGTGCTGGGCCGGAGCTGACCGGTCAGCTCATCTTGACCACTTGGAGCGGCTCTGGTCAGTGCGATCCAGAGGCACGTACATACGCTAATCATCCACATATCGTACCACAGGAATGACTCATACAAGATGGAATTAATATAGGAATGTTCCTGGTTATTGTTTATAAGTGTAACGTATGTCGTCCTCTCTGATGCAATAATGAGATAAATATGGCTGGCTTGTTTGTAAACGCAGATTTTAGACGCTTCCAGCGATGACTCATTGCTTACAGTCTCTTAGCAAATATGATACACCGATCCAGTGATGTTTTAATGTTGGGCCAGCGTCAACGACGCTGGTACAAGATTAAAACATCATTGGATCAACGCCTCGTGTTTGCTCGGAGTTGACTGTCGTATAACCACGTCTTGGCTAGTATAAAGTATAACCACCACCACTCTGCTACAGAAAACCACGTGTGTTCAAACCACGCCACACAATGCATACAATCAGTAGTACATGTATAGTACCCCCCCCCCCCCGGCAACAAATATGAGACCTTGAGCTCGCTGGGCCAATATTGGCTCAACAGACTGTGTTGGATGGTGCGGCAAACAAACGCGATACACTACTATACCTTTCACGACCCCAAAGTTCACCAAAGCATTCAGCTTACAAAAAGTGAACTATGGTGGTGAAATGGTCGAGCCAACATTCATTCTGACTTCTGAGATTACACATTTCTGACACCACATTATTTCCGTATAGACGCATATGGCTCGTGACTTGATATATCAGGCGTTATTACATGACTGTGTAGTACACTTTTCAAAACCAAAACAATCTACTTATATCGCGCATGCGCATGCCATGGTTTGTTTACTGCCACTTTGTCTCATGATTCATGATATGTTTACTATTTAGCTTAATCTAATAGTTTGCTACAACGTACAAGTAAGAACTACTCTCGGCAAACTCAATAGCCTGGATCTGCAATATTTTCACCTAGCAATTTAATACAATGAAGTATGGGAGAGGAGAACTTGTACACCATTATTTCCACCGAGTTGCCATTCAAAAGCGTTTCACTTTGTTCAGTTTAGCATGGATAAATTGAGCCATGACATAAACTCGCATGACATCAAATTTCCATTCGCCGTTGCTCTAAACCCAATTCCAAAATATGTAAAATATGTTCTAAAGTCGATCCCTACACATGGATGGGCGGTCAGAAACTCAATCAATGACGTCTCACCACACATAATACGGCTCCCATAGACTTACATGTATTATGGACCATACGCTTAGGCCTCCCAACATTCTTTAAATGAAAATATCTATATAAACCTGTATATTTTTTTAATCATCATGACATACTTTATCAATATAAAAAATAAAAAAGGGTGCTTAAACATGGGGCTTTTTTCTATTTTCACAGGCAAATGTAAGGTCCTAGTACCTTCCCTGAGCGTTGCCAAAACACGGGAACTTCCGAATGCAGCATATGCCTTGTTACTACCGGCTTAGGGACTACATTTTATACCTATATTTCCCGATTTGAATGTTTTTGAAGAAAGAAATGGTCACCCAATCTAGATGAATTGGTATCAAAGTGATATAAATGTAATATTTAACCCCAATCCTGCTATAAATCACCACATTTTATAAAAAAGATCGTAACTCTCTCACTATTAAACTTTTTAATTATATGCGCGTATGAATTTGTGTGGTGAGACCTTAATGCAAAATACATTTTATAGGCATTTTTTTTTCGTGTGATCGAAAAAACCCATTTAATTCTGTATTGAAAAAAGAAAACCTTGTTCAATTCTGATGATTAGCAAACTCACAAACACAAATTAAAGTTTCCTTGTTTTCGATTAGATGTCGAGAATTGACCTGTTTTCTATGGTAAAACATAGTTTTCTTTTTCTTGAAGGCATGTCTACCGGTTGTCTATTTTTTCAGATATCCAACTTGATCTTATGCAATAAACGATTGTATTTTTATAGAATTGTGTTGTCCCTTCATTATGCACACAAAAATGAAAGGTATAGATAATAAAGTGAGATACATCATGCCAGGAAAGTGATTGTAGTCATTTGAACTTATAACTATAATGGCTCTCTATGGGCTATTTCTGGGTGTACAGACCATAATTGGACATTCATCATGTCAGTTTCGTTAATTTTGTAACAAAACCCACCAAAATGATTTTTATTGCTAAATAGGCTTACTATTGACAAAAAAATTAGCAAAGGAAATTATTTAGGCGCAACAAACTCGCTGTGGGCTTGAAAAATAGTTTCCAGAGACGGTCTCACCAAACATAATGCGGCTCCCATAGACTTACATGTATTATGGACCACACGCTTGGGCCACCCAACATTCTTTAAATGAAAATATCTATATAAACCTGCATATTTTTTTAATCATCATGACATACTCTATCAATATAAAAAATAAAAAAGGGTGCTTAAACATGGGGCTTTTTTTCTATCTTTACAGGCAAATGTATGGTCCTAGTACCTTCCCTGAGCGTTGCCAAAACACGGGAACTTCCGAATGCAGCATATGCCTTGTTACTACCGGCGTAGGGACTACATTTTATACCTATATTTCCCGATTTGAATGTTTTTGAAGAAAGAAATGGTCACCCAATCTAGATGAATTGGTATCAAAGTGATATAAATGTAATATTTAACCCCAATCCTGCTATAAGTCACCACATTTTATAAAAAAGATCGTAACTCTCTCACTATTAAACTTTTTAATTATATGCGCGTATGAATTTGTGTGGTGAGACCATGAGGGAATATCAATTGTTATATATATTTTTTATATATCGTTTATTATAAGCATTTTTTATATATCGCTTGTTATGATTATTTTTATATATCGTTTAGTATAAGCATTTTTATATATCGCTTATTATAAGATTTTTTTATATATCGTTTGTTATAAGCTGACATTGCTGACCCTTCAAACCAATGGGGAAAATTCCATCGCCAAACTAGAAATCTGCAGCAGTAAATTTGCTCAATTTCTGCTAGTCAATATTTTTCTTCTAAAAAACAGCTTGAGTGGGTAGAAAGCGTCAATAGACAATAGACAATAGTTTATTTCATAGGATCTGCAAATATATATACATATAAAATACAGATATGTATGAATACACGCCAGGAGAGCATGTTAAAGGTGCGAAGTTATCATGTTCTATAACGTACATTTTTTTATTTTTATTCGGTTACTCACTTTACAAAATAAATGCTTTTTTCAATGAACTTGCATAATTTGAACAATTGATTTTTATTTGTTACATTCATTAGTGTTTCAAATTTAACTGATGAAGGTGAGTTTCTGTGACGTTTTTTTATTAATTCCTTTCGTATGACTTCAAAGTGAAAACAGTTAAAAATATAGTGAAATTCATCGCCAATATCTTGTGTGCACAGCTCACATATTCTGAGGTTGCGGGGTATATTTTGTCTGCAACCTGATTTAATTGGAAGGTTGTGGTTTCTACAGCGAAACTTAGCCATGATGCCTCTCTCGCTTACAACGTGAAGGAATCATAGTGGCTTCATATCAATGGATACTGCCACAGAATAAGTGTCAATGGATCGCGTGATGTGATAGTTACACCTCCTTAACCCTTTACCCACGAAATTATTCAATTGGAATTTTCACTCATTTGAAGTTGTGACTCGCTGACGCGATCCACAACTTCAAGTGAGTGAAAAATATTCAGATTTGACAAAATGGGAGTCAACAAATTTCAAATCTTGCTGATTAATTTCACTTTTTATCTCTAACATGTTTAAAAGCTGACATGTAATGTGCTATAAAAAATGTAAAAAACGAGTATGGACGGCACCGGCGGTTAAAGGGTTAAATGGATGACATTAGGACATTGTATCATTGGATCATTGACGTTATATCATACAAATGTTATGCAAATGCTTTGCGTTTAATGGGATCATCCTCCCGGGAGCTAATATCTTAATCAATGTAAACAGGCGAAACGTCAAAAATATAAAAATCTTGCAAATTGTTTGTTAACGTGGTTTATCTGTTTATGAATGTGGCTAGCTTTATTTATCAAACAAAATTAAAAAATACAAAGTGTACAACGCAGATATTTTATTCTTCTTTTGTCCATTATGTGTAAATAAATATACAGAAATGATCAATTACAAAAAAATCATTATAGGGGGGTGGTGGAGGGTCTGCTAGAAAACATAGAAAAGCCAAACTGTATATATAATTATGTCCTCTTCATCACCGTAATAAATAAGTGTGGCCTAATATACAGCAATGAATGTCCAATCCACTTATTATATATAAAACAAAACATATTTCCGTCCGTTAAAATCAGAAATTGCATCAATAATTTGTCAATTGTTATGTTATAATTCTCTTCTTCAAATTTGGCATTGATGACGCCCCAGAACTAAAAATCTGCTCCTGAAAGCCCAAAGGAAGCCCGAAGTCGGGACTATACCCTACTCGAAGTAATAAAGGTGTTCGCGCAGCAAACACGAGACAATGCACCACTGCTGGGCCAATGCTCGGCCGCCGTCATAGATTTAGGTGCGACATTAGGCCAGCATTGGGTCGTTGAATCGTTTCCTGGGTATAGTCAGATCTGGAGACTTCATATTTGATTTCCTGGGCACAGCACAAGATATCTAAAGACACAAATAGCTTTTGGAAGTGATCAAAACTTGAAAAAATGGATATATAATGATGTCGTACCCCAACGTTTAACATGTTTAACCCTTTACCCTCATAACGCTGAAACAGTTTTGTATAAACCATGGACACGAAAGGTTTTTTTTAATTTGAAATCAACATAAATGTCTTAGTTAGCTCTTTCCGCTTTATTTGAATACCCATGTCATGGGTCAACGGCCATTATAAATATTGTACTTTTTCAGTGTGGGGATCGACTTTAGACGTCAGTATCTCACGTTTTAAGTCGTTCCCGGCGCTGTAAGCTTTAAATCTCTGTGATTGATAATGAAATGCAAATGTTTGGTATCACATTAAATAATTATCAGTAATTATCACCCAAGTTCAAGTGAGTGAACATTTAAATAGGATACCTTGGTGGGTAAAGGTTAATAGGTGATATCATCAGAGAACGCCACTCCACCTAACGGTGACGTAGATCTGATTGGATGAGATGGCTTCCATACCGGATTGTCCAACAGCCGTCTCCCGTCTCTTCCCCAAACATGTTGATCAGTGCTGTGCTATCATCTGCACTGCCATGACCAGACAGACGGTGCGCCAATTTTGTTTTAATGACGGGTCAGCGTCGCTCAACACAAAGCATCCTTGTTTAAGAGGGGGGGGGGGGGGGTCCGTAGAACTATTCTGCATTCATGTTCATTGGCTGGATAATGATCATGTAAAATAGCTTAACATCAGTCGCAGCAGTCTAGTCAAATTTTTGGCACAATGATATTAGAGGATTTATTGACATAAACATCATGCCGACTCTCAATATAGAATTAATGTAACTATTTCTGAAAAACTATAACTCAACCTCTAAACCTAAACATGGGTTCACTTATAGGCCACGGAACTATCAATTTCATAGGAAGTGAATCAATTCTGTGAGCGGCGCCACATTAAAAATCGTATACATTGGTTTCAATTGCAAGGGCAAATTTAGACTGGTTTGACGGGGTCTTCTCATTGCTCCGACAATCATCGTTCCGACAATCATTGCTTCGACAACCACTGCTCCGACACTCATTGCTCCGACACTTATTGCTCCGACAATCATTGCTCCGACAATTATTGTTCCGACGATCATTGCCCCGATGCCGAAAATGACATCTTTGATATTCAATAGGCCTACATGTAGGCCTATGAAACTCAAAATAATTATATTTCGAAAAAAATATTTTAAGTGACGCCACTAGGCTAGGCCTATATCAATGGCAGTGTTTGCATAGTTTACAGAGCACGGTTTTCCATCATTGATCTAAACAACGTTAGAGTCTATACATTTAGGACAGTCGACTCCAGAGAAAAGTCGAGCAAAATGTTAAAAAATATATATTTCAATTCACCATAATACAGTGCAACCTGCACATACCGGACCCTGTACAAACCGAAATCCTATCTAAACCGTAATGATTATTTGGTCCCGAATTAATTACAGTATTAGGCCTACACTCAAAACAATACTAGTTAACACTTTCCAAACCGGAACCTTGCTACTCTGAAAACCGGGCTCATTATTTTCCCCAAGTGGATAAATTGTTTTGTATTTTACCTGTCCAAACCAGAATCGATTTTTATTTAATTAAAAAACATCGCATGTGGTGCACTATAAGAGTTAAACAGCGGCGAGAAGATGATGTAACATCCTGCTTGTTAATCAATGGTAAATGTGCGAAGTTAAGTGTAGCATAGTTTGAGTGTTAGAAAACTTGTCACCACCTTTACTTTGAGATTGGTAAGCTATTTTAACAACATAACGGATGAAGAACTGATCAATAAAATAATGTAACAGACAGACAGACAGATATTTTATTGACAGAAAAGAAAAGTCATTACAGACTTATTTGTCATAGAAATGAAAGAGATATATGTACGTGTATATACAAGATTGTTAGTTTGTTAAAATCATATGATAATTTACATGGTATGACATACACAACTAAAATCATGTTAAGTGTAACAAAATCATTAATTAATACAATATATAAAAAAAATATTAAAAGCTCGTATCAATTCATAAACATATCAGTGCATTAAAAGCAAATAATTCTCAAGGAAATTAAACTGTGTTTTGGTTAAATTTATTCTGTTTGTGATATTTAATGACCCAATAAATAAATAAATACATAGGTAAAATATAAGTTTATTTGAATAATTCTTTCACCACTGGATTATCAATGGATTTCTTTTTTTACATTATACCGTTTAATACCATTTTATCCAGCGTCATCCATTTCGAAAAATATATAAACAAACGAGTGAATTCGTCATTAACACTGAAACAGTTAAATAATAAAACTGCTGCAATATATAGGCCCTATGATTAACTCTGTATCAAAAACACAGCTTCTATTGCTTTAATATTTAAACGAGCTTAGTCCGTTGTAAACACAATTAATAAGCTCCATGTCTGAAATGCGTGACGAACGATTACAAGAATTTAATGTTATTTTAGATCAGGCGAAAAAATTAAAAGTTTATAAAATTGACAACTACGCTCCGCGTGATATGTGACATAGGGCCTACAGTTACAAAAATGTACTGTTTTTCTAAGTCAGGTGTTAAAAAGGAAATTCGTATCAAAACCACAATACCGGCAAATTGATCAGTTTGTTTCTTTGATCCGTATAATCAACATGTCTCAACCACACAAAAAAGAGCTAAAAAAGAGAATGACATTAAAACCATAATAAAATTGATAAACACCTTTAAAAAATATGTTTTTTATCATATCAATTTAATTTTGCTGCATGCAGTCACCTATCATTTATAGGCCTACCAACGACGCACCCTGAATTACAAGCCTCATGTCAGTTGTACAAGCTATTGTTCCTCTCCAAAGGCAAAACAAACCTGTCCAAACCTGAACCTGTCAAAACCGGAATAAACTTTGTCCCAAAGGCATTCCGGTATATACACTACAAGCTTCACTGTAGTTGATTCTGTCAATGTTTATTTTGTCGGATCTGTGTAATCTCTATAAAAACTGGAAAATATTTTATTTGATATATTAAGCGTGTATCAAGACGTGCAGTTACAGTTACATAGGTTTTATATCTTTGGTTCTTTCGGTTATCTGCACAACCCCTCGATTTTTTATTTCGCAGTTGGCATCTGCGTTAGCAATGCATACTTAAAAAGGATAAACGCAATAAAGTGTTACGATCCTAATTAAATTGAAATGGGTGTAAAATTACGGGTAGATCTGAAGTGAAACCGCAGAATGAGGACTGTTATCTCTCACAAATCAGTGAAGAAACGATTGTCGGAGCAATGATTGTCGGAGCAATGATTATCGTAGCAATGATAGTCGGAGCAATGATTGTCGGAGCAATGATTGTCGGAGCAATGATCGTCGGAGCAATAATTGTCGGAGCAATGATCGTCGGAGCAATGCTCGTCGGAGCAATGATCGTCGGAGCAATGATTGTCGGAGCAATGATCGTCGGAGCAATGATCGTCGGAGCAATGATTGTCGGAGCAATGATCGTCGGAGCAATGATTGTCGGAGCAATAATCGTCGGAGCAATGATCGTCAGAGCAATGAGGCTGTCCCGTTTTGACAGGTTTCCGGAACCCTGTCAGCAATTTCAAATCTATCAAATTACACAGTGTTGGATACCTAAAAAGCACTAATTTATTTGCTTTTTTAAAGTTGGAACTCTGTCATCGTTCTGATGACAGGATTCCTTAGAGCTCAGTCATCATTTGATGAGAGGGTTCCAAAACAAACAGATATACATGTCTGTATATCTTTCCTAGTTGGTCAATTAGCAGATTAGGCAGTCCGTTTCTTTTATCTCAATATAAGCATTGACGCTAATAGTTGTGTGAGGGGTGGGGGTTCCACCAGCAGCAGCGCAATTAACAGTCGGGCAACAGTTGTACAAACAGTTAGTCTATTAAAGCAGCACGCATGGACTATACTACATAACATTCACACCACCTCTTGTTTCCTAAGACTTACATACACTTTTGAACGTACGTGCTCTACACATTGCAATCGTAGTAATATTGATCTGTTCATCTTATATATTGCTTGCTTTTATTTGTATAGTCACATTAAGCATTAACGCGTCGTTTTTTCATCTATTTTATCATCCGATTAATCACTATTATATTGGAAACGAAATCTGTTTAAACAACAAAATTTGCAAATGTGCAAATACGAGTAGTTTTCAACCACTTGAAGTAGTGGGTCGCGGTAGCGAGACACAATTTCACTTGAATGAAAATTAATATTTGTTTAAGAGTTAATAGGGCTGTAATATATAAAATACTGTAACATAATGATTTTAACACTGTACCATGTATAAAATATTAGAGGATATATAGACGCTATTTCTCCCCGAGTTTTTATCTAATCAACTTGAAATTTTGACACAACATTCCCAGAGTAGTCCGGAGGGGTGCTATGACTTTTCTAAGACATCCATTGTGTTCTTCCGGATTTATCCAAGATTTTCTGGACCACTATACCCTTGAATGGCAAAAGGCAGTTTCTGCTTACTTATAAAGTGAGCAGATACCGCACTATGCTGCTCTTCAAATGCAAAAGACAGTATCTGTTTACTTGTAAAGTGAACAGATACTGCCTTTTGGCTTGCACGGCAGTAGGCCTATGATTGGGTCCAATGTTGGTTCAATAGTGGACATGTCGGGTGATTCTCCATTCATTGCCAGGAGGTTGAACAAGGTGCCTCTATGTCCAGACCCACTCCACCCTTTAGTCTCTAGATTTGATAATAAAAATACATTTATCCAATGTTTCAATTCCGGGCCAGCGTTGCAGACGGTGGCCCAGTATTGAACCAATATTGTGTATCTGGGATGGACAGTTGAAACCTTTCAAATGCTGCAATTAAAATAACAGTTGCAATTCTTTTTAAACACAAATCATTGAATCAATGTTGTTTTAATGTTGGGCTAGAGTTGTGGATAGTGATACAGCATTAAATTAACAGAGAGGCAAGTCAATGTGTGTACTGTGCAGCCTGAATGCGATTCCATTTGACAAACAAATATATATGTATTTAAAACTGCAAAAGTTCAGTGGGGACTTCTGAAATTTGAAGCCTGAAGTCCGAAGTCTAAAATTACAGTTCAGAATGGCTGCCAAAAAACTCATACGCGAAATTCTAAGTAATCTGTCATAATAAAAATAACCCAACCAAATTCAAAATGGCCACCACAAAAACTCATAAAACACTAAGTGTGTTCAACGCTCACACCTTGCAAATCTAGGCGTGTTCAATTCGCAACATACCTTAATTGCAGTCACAAAAAGCATGCCCCCACTACATGTGCTGTAATATTTAAAAAAATAACATTTTGCTTAGCTGGAACGAGCACGCCATCAGTGTTCTCGCCCTCTGTGCAGTGGTTTTCACTGTGAGACGTATACTGGTACTCTGATGATACCACCTCGTAACCCTTTAACCGCCAAATTATTCAATTGGAATTTTTGCCCACTTGAAGTTGTGTCTCGCTGACGCGATCCACAACTTCAAGTGAGTGAAAATTATTCAGATTTGACAAAATGGAGGTCTCTTTTCAAATCTTACTGGTTGATGTCACATTTTATCTTTAACATATTTAAAATGTGGTACTTATTGTACTAATAAAACATGAAAACCCGAATATATGCGGCATCGGCGGTTAAAGAGTTAAACCTTTACCTGCCAAGTTATTTTTATTTCAATATGTACCCACTTGAAATAGTGCACAGAGGATGAGAGTTCTGTGCCCAAATTAGGACTTGCATCTTAGATGAGTCTGACCTATATATATCGACCAATTTTAATTTACATTTTCACCCACTTAAAGTTGTGTCTCGCTACCGCCGCGACCCACAATTTCAAGTGGGTGAAAATTGCACATATTTGTTTAATTTGCAAACACAATTTTTTTATTTAAGCATTTGTTTCATTCCGAATAACATTGCTTTGATCGAATAATAAAACAAATAAAAAAAAAGACTATTGAAGTGCTTAGCGCACAAAGGGTTGATGTTGGCATTCACCACGTCTATACTTCGAGAGTTAAGCCTATTATATATATTCACCTTTTAATTCCATAACCATTAACCCTTGAAGCGCTGATTTTTTCTTTAAAAACCTTGGAGACCAAAGGGTTTATTTCAATTTGATATCATCAGAAAAGTATTTTTCAGCTCTTTCCGATTCATTTGAATACCTATGTTATGAGTCTACGGCCACTATAAATATTTTACCCTTACAGTGCGGGGATCGACTTTAGTCGTCAAATTCTGGCTGTAGTCGTTGTCAATCTATTTTATTAGCAGGTTAAATGATAGTTATTGATAACGAAATGAGTGTTTACAAATATATGTTCAAATATTTGATTTCAAACTCAACAAATATGAGTAATTTTTACCCACTTAAGACACAACTTCAAGTGGGTGAAAATGTAAATTATTTAAGTTTGCGAGTTAACCATTCAACCGCCAAATTATTCAATTTGAATTTGCACTCGCTCGAAGTTGTGTCTCGCTGACGCGATCCACAACTTCAAGAGGGTGAAAATTATTCAGATTTGACAAAATGGAGGTCAACTCTTTTTCAAATCTTGCTGGTTGATGTCACATTTTATCTTTAACATATTTGAAATGTGATACTTGATGTGCTAATAAAAAATGAAAACCCGAATATATGCGGCACCGGCGGTTAAAAGGTTAAGTGTTAGGAGTTTTTTTCTAAGTATGTGTGTATTCTTTGATCATTGGTCAAGTACCGCCAATAACTGAAATCATTGTCACGTGTAAATATTAAAATACACTAAGACACTATTATAATTTGAGTTATTATAATATTTTTGAGCAAAGTGCGCTGCTGTAGTAATAGAATACATAACTTGTGTTTATAAGGACGAGTCATACATATCAGTGACACTAAGACACTGAACCTAATGATATAATGTTGCTTTGAATTATGTAATTCTTGGTAAAAATCTATCTTGATGTTTATAGATGTGTGCATGGAGACAATAAATATATGTTGCTAACGCGTTCGATAACCTGTCTGAGTCTTTTTATTTTTTATTCTTTTTTTGTCCTCCATGGGATGCCACCACTTAGGCATCTTGCTTGTAGTTAACCCTTTCAGATTGGGGACTCTCTTTATACGTTAGAACCTGATGTCTGTAGACGTCATATTCTGACACAGACGTCAGATTCTAACGTATAAAGACTGTCCCCACACTGAAATAGTTAAAAATAGACCTATAACCATGATAACATATGTATTCAAATGAAGCAGAAAAAAATGGATATATATATAATGATGTCATATCCCAAGATTCAACGTGTTCGACCCTTTAACCGCTAAGCACGACCATAGTCTTTCTTAATCCAATTAATTAACAGATTTATTCTATGCTATTTTTGAATGAAATTAGTGTTTAAACATTTGATTTGCAAATGTTGCATGGTCCCAAATTAAACAAATATGAGTGCTATTCACCCACTTGACGTTGTGGGTTGCCGTAGCGAGAAACAACGTCACGTGGGTAAAAAATACTATAAAATGACTTGGCGTGTAAAGGATTGAGATGTATTATCATCAAAGACCCCCTGATGGTGACCTAGATCCTAGATCTCTGATTGGATGAGATGGCTGTCCCCACCGGATTGTCAAACAGCCGTCTCCCGCCTCTTCCCCAACATGTTGATCAGCCCTGTGCTGTCGTCTGCACTGACACGCCCAGCGAACACCATACGTTGCGCCAATGTTGTTTTAATGACGGGTCAGCGTCGCAGATGCTGGCCCAGCACCAAGTAGCTTTATTTAATGGGGTGGGGGTTAGGAACTATTCTGCAATCAAATTCATTGGCTGGATAATGATCATATAAAAATAGCCTATCAGCAGTCGCAGCAGTTTTCTCGAGTCCTCAGGACAACTATTTTAATTAGATTTGCACTATATATGAGAAGTGGTCAATCGCTATATGCATGCAGTGATGTAGGTTTGGCGTGGCTAAGTCCATTTATATCGCAGCAATAAATTTTATTGTTACAGTAATCTTTACTGGAGGAGAACTGCTCGCCATGAACTCACAAATAATCTCTGGAAGTCATGCTGAAGACGCTTCACACTTGTCATCAGCAGGAGGTCTGTAAATAACCTCCCAATAAAACATGTATCATTATGCAAGGTAGGATCGTTGTTACAAGATGAATATAATTAATCGGTCTTGTTAGATATTTTGTTGATTTGTTTTATGGTAATATAATTCAATTTAGAATCACAACAATCATTTTACAGTACAGGTAGCGGGGGCCCATTATTATGAGTGAGTGACTCACACGTCGTCAAACACGTTAGGGGAATGTGACCATACACATAACGTTATGCTGTACAGGAGGAGTGGTGATAGGGTAAGGCACGCTAACGAGGTGATGCAAGGCTGGTTTGGATTCATGTGGTTAAACAAATGGCCTCCCTTACCCGTCAATGATTTAGGTCACAAGAAAATAGAAATCTAAAATGATATTTTGATCCACAGTCTTAGACTTAATTACACATTATACTATCAATGATAATGATCTGAACTCGATTCTTTCATGAGCCCGACGTGTGGGAAAATTTTAAGATAGTCTTAAAATGTATCCGGCCTCTTCTCGACGATGTCGTGGAACCATCGGCTGGGCGCTGGCCCGATGAGCTGAAAAATACGGCGGCCAAATTGTATCTGTAACTGTAGCATTAGCAGGCAATGACACAATAGCCACCTATCATACACAACACATTGTATCATTTTATTTGTAATGTTGGCCCATCGTCTAATTCGACACTTGCCCAACATTAAAACAACATTGGATCAACGACTCCTGTTTACCAAGAAGACGCATCAATATTTCATATATCAATGGTCAAAAAAACTATTTTACAAAAATACACAATTCTGTATCGCATATATAGCCATTTTCTGTGCGTAATCGTAACAAGGTTCATGTCTTCAATAACGTGCATTAAATAATGCATTTCAATGTGTGGGGATATATGTGGGTGGTGGTACTATAAGGGTTCAGATGGGAAGACTGGCGGGTGTGCCTATTGTTATAACAGGACAATGGTCACCCGCTTATCTTAACGAGGGGTGATTAAGCCATCGATCCGTGGCGGCCACACTAAGTGTGTTCAACGCTCACACCCTGCAAGTCTAGGCGTGTTCATTTCGTCACACACCATTATTGCCGTCACAAAAATCATGCCCCCCCCCCACTCCTGTACTGTATTAGTTTGCTTAGCTAGAACGAGCACACCATCAATGTTCTCGCACTCTGCAGTGGTTTTTACTGTGAAACGTTTATTGGTATCCACTTATTTCACTGGACTTGGTTTGAATTATGATATGGAAAACACAGATCGTGTTTAATAAAAGAGCACTGTATTTTCCCACATCGCAGTCAAATGGACACTGTACCTTACAGGATTTTGATGAGTCTGACCAATATATCGACCAATTTTTTTCTAGTATCGTGTGTATTTCTTAATCACGTATAAGTGTAGATACTTAGCTTAAGATCCTTCATGTACCTCCAATAACTGAAATCATTGTTACGTGTCAATATCAAAATAGACTAAGACACTATTATAATTTGAATTATTATAATATTTTAGAGCAGAGTGCGCTGCTGTAGTAATAGAATACATACTTTGTGTTTATAAAGAGGGATCATACATATCAGTGACACTGGACGTCATGCTATACAATATATAATAATATATTATATTTCATATATATTATATATATAATAATAATAATAATAATATATTATATATAATATAAAATAATAATAAATAATAATAATACATAATGTATAATAATATATATATATAGTATAAATATATATATATAATAACGTTGCGTTGAATTATGTAATTCTTGACAAAAATATATCTTGATGTTTATACATGTGTACATGGATACAACATGTACAATGAAATATATATTGCAAACAAGTTCGATAACCTGTCTCAGTCTTTTTTCATTCTTTCTTTTGTCCTCCCCGGGATGCCACGACTTACCACCACTTAAGCATCGTGTAGTTAACCCTTTCAGTGCGGGGACCGTCTTTATACGTTACAATCTGACCTCTCATATTATGTCTTTCTTGATCCATTCTATTAGCAGATTTAGTCTTCAAACATCAAGATTTGCAAATGTTGCACGGTCTCAACTTAAACAGATTTCAGTAATTATCACTCATTTAGGTTGTGGGTTTCGGGAGCGAGACACAACTTAAAGTGGGTAAAAAAAAATATAAGATAACTTGGCTGGTAAAGGGTTAAAAGGTGGTATCAGTAGAGACCGTCGCTCCCTCTAACAGTGACCTAGATCCTAAATCTCTGATTGGATGAGATGGCTTTCCACAACATGTTGATCAGCCCTGTGCTGTCGTCTGCACTGCCACGCTCAGCGAACACAAGAATTTGCGCCAATGTTGTTTTAATGACGGATCAGCGTCGCAGATGCTGGCCCAACATAAAGTAGCTTTATTTGGTTGGGATCATGTTCATGTTCATTGGCTGGATAATGATCATATAAAAATAGCTTAACTGCAGTGGCAGCAGTCTTCTCAAATCCTCGGAACAACGATATTAACAAGATATGCACTAATTACAGTACAGACAGTGGGGGGGGGGGGTGGGGCACAAACATTAGTGAGCGACGCACACCCCTGTCACACTTGTTAGGGCGCTGCGCACCTCCACGTCGCGTCACACTGCACAGGGGGGTGGTGTTAGGGTGGGGCACGCGGCAGGTGGATCAAACGCAGACGTTAACAAGGTGATAACGTTATGCACTGCTGTTCAGATAAGCCAGTTTAACCTGACCTCTCTTACCAGTCAATGATTTAATAATAGGTCCCGAAAAATACAATTATCAAAGTATTATTTTATTCACAAATTTAAAATATGATTGTATTTTTACAATTTTTTTATTATCAACGGCAATGTTTATATTTTTACAAATTTTCTGAAGTGCTAATTAGCTAATGTACCTACTGTCTTACTGGACGCCGCAGTCGTTCCCATGTTTTGTTGGTTGCTGTCTCAGGGAAGTATAGGCCTGCATGTTTACATACTGCTTAATTGACGCTACTTGGATTGGATCTAGCCTATATTTTCCTCGCGTGCCGAAGACGTTATATTTTAGTTAAAGTTAGGAATCGCCCAGTAAATATAAAACATTTGTATTACATTTAGAAAATGCCGGCACAACGTCTTCGACGTTGGTCGAACATTGTATAAATGTTATACAACTGTTTTGTGTTGTCACACCTCGCTAACTGCTTGTTATGTCTCAGCCACGCCAACACTGATAAACCCTGCTTACCTATCTAAATAAATAACTTTGCGAGTGCAATCATAATATAATTTATATCATTTTTTTGAGTAATGAATAATATAATTTATATCATTTTTTTGAGTGATAAATAAGCTTTCTGGTGATATTTATTACAAGTTTGTACGATGAAAATTAAAAAGTTAGGAATTTATATTGGGATATTTATGACACCTAGCTGACGTACTGACACCACTGCCTTTCCATGCTAATCAGTGGTGTAATTGCACCTTGTGAAGCCGAGGGTGCACTAGGTGTTAACTGCTCCGCATATAAATAAATATATGCTTTGAAAACCACATTCAAACATGGTTTTAAATTAATAACGGAAAAAGTAATATCACACAGTAAAAATAGTTATATCCTCGGAAACCATTTTTCAGCCACTATGTTCTGATATGCGTCCTATCGCTGTGCCTAGAATATTTTTTTACATAATTATAAAACATTTGTATATACGTTATTTTTTAGGAGCAAAATTATTTTCAAAATATTTTACAGCCGACCATAACACATTTACATGTCTTTTTTCTCCAGGCTGTTTCTGAATGGTAGCCGTTTTATAGCCCTCTATTTTTTTTCTATGATGAAAGCAATGTCTTGCTGAAATAATTTCATTTTGATTGATGGTGTATGTTCTATGTATGTCACCGATGAACTGAGGAATGTGAGTTTGTTTTATCATTATAAATACTAAAAAAAACATCTATCTAACACAGCAGGGCACGCCTCAGAGGCCACCCGTCTAACAGTCTGTTAGCGAGTGTCTGGGTGAGACAAACATGACACTTTGATTCAATGCTGGTTTCATGTTGGACCACCGTATGCAATTATAGCAAAAATTATGGCAACAGACGGGAACATTACACATAAATAGTACATGAAATGTAGTCATTCAAAACAAACCATTGCAATAAAAAATATAATATTACTGGTTAAAAACATGAAAACATTCAAAACACAAAATACTCATTAACGTTGAATAATATATTGTAAGTAAACGTTGAAGATTACTTTGGTTAGATTGTTTCATCTCTCAATATATCTGCTAGATAAACTTTAGTGCCACAAGTTAAAAAATAACTATTTATTATAGCTATCGCTACTTAACCTTTCAGCAAACGTTGGATACTTAAGTTTATTTGCATTCTTTAAATCACTATGAAATGGTTTAATTGATAAAACATCTTCCAAACATATATAATCATATGTAGGATGGACAAATATGGCTCGTAATTGTAATTTCCACACATTAATGTGTGAGGATATAATATGTGGGTGATGCTCACGCCGTGCCAAGTCAGGCGTGTCCGTTTCGTAACACACGGTATTTGCTGCCACAAATCGAGTGACCCCCCCCCCCCCCTATCTGTACTGTATGACCAGTGGTCAATCGTTATATGCATGCAGTAGTGTAGTTTTGGTGCAGCTATAAAGTACATATATATCCTAATAATAAATTTTATAGACCCCAGAAACTCTACTGGAGAGTAAATGTTCACGACACAAACTCACAAACCATCTTTGCAAGTCATTCTGAAGACGCTTCACACTTGTCATCTGCAGGAGGTCTGTGGACCACGGGGGCAGTGACCACATTCACACCCATTGTGACGGACAGCCTCTTGGAGCAGATCATCACTGCCGGACTGCTCATCCTGTTCTCGATGTATGTAAATATTTCAAACGGGACCCTCTTCTACGTCCTTAGAAAGGAACTAAAGTGCATAAACTTTTTTAGTTTATAGGTTAAAGGGACAGCATTATGTTGACATGTAAATGTTGACAATTTCATTTATATGAAGTTATATAGTCAATGCTTGGTTTCAAATTAAACAAATTATGAGTAATTTTCACACAACTTCAAGTTGGTGAAAATCAAAATAAGATAATTTGGCGAGCAAGCGGTTAACAAAATCAGTACTATTCTTGCGCAATGAGGAGAGTATTGCGGCAGCCATTCCCGCTAGAACATTTATAAGATGTGTACAATGTTGAACCAACGTGGAATATGCTGTGCCGACATTGTATAAATGTTATACAAATGTTCTATTTTCTCATCGCGACGAAAGAAAATAAATGTGAAGTAATGGCCCGGTACTCGCCATCTTCACAAAGATCACTATGCCTATACCTGACACTTACAACGCTGGAATATTTATATATAAACCATGGCGACTAAGGGTTTTTTTCAATTCGAAATCGTTATAATGTCTTAGTTAGATATTTCCGCTTCACTAAATACCTATGTTATGGTAAAGATGCCTGATTGGAACGTCAGAGATCGCTGTTTCGTCTCGAGCTCTGTCATTCAAGTTTCAAAATGATAAAAATGTTCGTTCCCCGCTCATTTGTAAATATTTAGTATTGTGGGGAGCCTCTATGACCGAGAGATAGCGTTCCTAGCCTCAGACCTCCGAAGCTCGAATTTTAAAGCATTTGTCTGCAGAGCAGTGTCTTCTCAATAATCTCACCATTCTCGAGAGATTCTCCTGGCCTAGTTTAGCCTATGTGCACATAGGTGATGCATTCATTCATCATAAAATGATATTTGACTGTTTTTGTGACTTGTACTTGCACATTTTATCAATTTTTAGTCAAGGAGAATGCTCGTTGGACCCCTTAAAAAAACTAGTTGTTGAGATTATTACATTTTTGAGTACATTAGGATCCCTAGAAACAGATTCCGGATGATGACATCAAATTCGCCTGGAGTATTTGTTTTTAATTACCATAAATCCAAGATGGCCGCCATGAAGATAGGTTGAAACACAACTTTGTAACCACGCCACATAGAACATTATGTAATACCACTTTTTCCCATAATTTGGACCCAGGAAATAGATTTAGATGATATAATTAGTGATTTGATGAGTTTTTCAAGGTCAAAGGTCATTTTCAAGGTCACACGGTGCTAAAATAGGATAGATTAGCCAATATGTGGACCAAATAAGCCATCATTTGTTTTTATCTATATCTAGCTTGGTTTTGGAGCGTATGAATGTGTTATATAACTATTAGAAGTGACAAGGGGTTCAAGGCGGAACGCAGGTCAAGGGTTTTGCCTTCATCTTAACCCTTTTAGCGCCGAACTCCACGCACCACTCCTACCCCCAACCGACAAATTCCTGGGAGGAGGAGAGAAAAATGCTGGATATTTTGCACTGCCCGATGTTTCTAAACACACCAGCAGGATCCTAGACTAGGAGCTAATAATGACATGTGATGATGTTGTGGTTTATTGGGGTACAACTCCAAAGTCACATCAAGGTCAGATTAAGGTCATTTCAAGGTCAAATCGGTATAAAAACGTAATTTGTTTTACTTTTACCGATTTAAAACTGATATGTGGTGCAGGAAAGTATTCTGTTCACACATTCTTTATCGCACCTCAATGGTTTTTGGGGCATTTTCAGCCCGGTGGGGGTAAATACCCTCTTAGTATTCCTCTTATCACACCCTTTTCTCAATGCTTGAATGAATGACAAAAAATACTAAAATATAGTACTTAGTGTGGAACTTCAGCTTGGGCTCCCATGACAACACATGGATACAAAATCGGGTAAGAAAGTTGCCATAGGCAGGTGCTGTGCTTTACCGAGGTACTACTCCAAGGTCACTTTAAGGTCATCTCGAGGTCCCTGAAAGGTCAAACTGGCAAAAACATGCTTTTTAGGCTTTTTTATCGATTCCAAACCCATTTGGGGCGCAGATAAGTATTACAAATGACTGTTGTTGGTACATTATTGGTCGGGTACCATTCCACCACGCATCGCAAGGGGTTTGTATGCAATTTTAGCCTTGAAGGGTGATTAGCTCCTTGGTATTCCCCTTATCACACCTCTTTCTCAAAGCTGGAGTGAATCAACAAAATTACTGAAATGTAGCAGTGTGGAACCGCAGCTTGAGCCCCTATGACAACATAAGTATGGATACCGAATGGTTATGAAAGGTGGCATGAACTGGTGTTGTGCTTTACTTGGGGTATCACCCCAAGGTCACCTCAAGGTCATATCAAGGTCATCAGAAGGTCAAACTGATGAAACATTTTTTTTTTGTTTTTTATCTATTCCAAACCCATTCGGGGTGAAGGTGAGTTTTACAAATGACTGCTGTTGACACATTTTTGGTCGGGTACCATTTCACCACGAATCTCCAACATGCAATTTCACCTTTGGGAGGTGATTACCGCCTTGCTATTCCCCTTATCACACTCATTTCCCAAAGCTGGAGTGAATCAACACAAGTACTAACATGTAGCAGTGTGGTGGAAATTGACCTTGAATCACCAAAAAAATACAGTACTATAATTGGATTTTTAAGTCAAAATCCCATGAAAAAGAGGAATTATACACGGAACTGGCTCCCTATCCTGCTTCCATGTTTGATGCCACAGGCAGGATGCGAATGGCCACAAATTTGACCATCAAATGTACTCTGGGTGATTCCATCGTGAAATCTAAATCAATTGGTAAACATGGCCTTACTCAGGTAAATGTTGTGTTGGTTTTTGTCAGGTATTACACCAACCGTACAAAATCATACATGCGCATGTTCCGTCAGGAAAAAAAAGGTGGAGGTCGTGTACACATCCTCACTGCTGAAATTCCCTTACCACCTAAAACCTCAATCCTCGGCGTCACTAAAAATAAGGTGCAGCTTAATAAGAGGCTTGCTGGTGCCATGATGAACCCCGAGTTTTAAAGACATGCCACTGCGGGACAGATGCACAGCCGCACTGTTGCTAGTACCGAAGATGTCCCTGTTGAAATAGTAGGTGCCACAGTGTTTGAGAGGAGCGACCTTGAAATCACGAAGAAGCTGATACAATAATTGTGCACCATGCTATGACAAGATGCATGGTTTGAGAAGTCGTGTTCGTTATCTGTGGCCAGCTCTGCATGTGCTCCACAGTGAAAGATCGTGCTGTAATCGACATCATGCAGAGTGTTAAGGTACATACATCTATTGCGCCAGATCTGCTTGCCATTCATGCCCTTACAGGGGCCGACACATCAGCAGCTACATTTGGCATTGGAAAGATCACAGCACTCAAGGTGGCCAGAACTGCTAGGCTCCCGCTGCATGCTATTGGAGATACACAAGCAGATGAAGCTATTGTACTCGAGCAAGCTGCGTCATTCATACTGGCTTGCCATGGCAAAGGTTTCAGCAGATGTGCCAGCATTCGTGAAGTCCGGATCAAAATGTGAAGACTGATATTGGTTCTGCTTTGAAACTGTGCAGTCCACCTACCACCGATACATTTACTGAAAATGCAAAACGTGCTGCACATTGGAAGGCACAGTGTCCCCTATCGATGCCCTGACGCATGGTTGGGAGCACGACGGATACTACTTGAAGCCCACGACTGTGCCAGAAGGAGCCCTGTCTGCCACAGTTGCTGTCTTGGAGATGATGCGATATGGGTGCGCATCTGGTTGTGAAGGAGGCCCCTGTAAATGAAGCACCATTGGTTGTACTTTTTTCTGTGCATGCAAGGGAGGTGAGGTGTACATGAACATGCTCACAAAGAAATCGCAAGAATCAGTACCTGTTGATGATAATAATGATAATGATGATGAACTGTAGTTGGAATTCTATCAGTTGAAAGCATATAGGACAAAGAGGTTACATCAAGTGGAATCTTATTTTTTACCACTATAACAGTATTAAGTGCAAGTTTTGTTCAATGTTGCATTGAATATATTTCCCAGTCACTCAATCTATCTTTTTGTTTCTACTCGTGAAATGTGTGACCTATTGTGCTATTCTCGGGATAATGTTAGTGGTAGTTTTAAACTTGTCAGCTCTTGTCATGGTGGTTGTTGAAATTAAATTTATCCCGAATTAGTCTTGAGATAAATATGGTGTGTCCAGAAATACATTCTCTGCTTTTGAAATAACATAGATACGAGACACTACTTAAGCGCTTTCTAATTGTATCTAATATGACCTTGAAATTACCGATTTTGACCTTTAATTGATTTCTATACATTAAAATGACCCAATAAATGCGTTCAGCATCGTCGAATCTCATAAAATAACGCCTAAGATCGTCAAAATTGACATCGTATTTACAGATATATGTCAATTCATTGTTTTGACGGGATCGTTGGCGGCCATCTTGAATTTAGGCTAATAAAAAAAAATACTCCAGGCGAATTTGATGTCATCATCCGGAATCTGTTTCTATGGATGCTAAAGTACTCAAAAATGTAATAATCTCAACAACTAGTTTTTTTAAGGGGCTTAGATGAATATTTCAGTTTTTCCCCCTGACTATTTAGTCAATATTTTTATCGTGAAGAGAATCTGAGCGCACTCAAAATCATCACCAATGATATGCTATTAACATTTGAAAGTAATGGTAAACATTTTTTTTGTGAAGGGTGACATTTAAACCCCACAAAGTCCACTCTACGCAAACAAGTACTATAATTACCATCAAGGTGTAACAAAATCTTATTTTTGTAAAGTGTGGAAACCGAATACTATAATTTAAAAAGCACACATGCATCATCATGTAGAGACTTCAGTTGCTTTGGAAATCCACCCTGCAATGCCAGGATGACATGCATGAGATCTGTACAATAACCAGCAATGAAATATTATAAATATTATACATATATAAAACTATGATTGATTAATTGATTGATTGATTGATTGATTGATTGATTGATTGATTGATTGATTGATTGATTGATTGATTGATTGATTGATTGATTGATTGATTGATTGATTGATTGATTGATTGATTGATTGATTGATTAATTGATTTATTGATTGATTGATTGATTGATTGATCGATTGATTGATTGATTGATTGATTGATTGATTGATTGATAGATTGATTGATTGATTGATTGATTTTGATTGATTTTGATTGATTGATTGATTGCTTGATTGATTTATTGATTGATTGATCGATCGATCGATCGATTGATTGATTGATTGATTGATTGATTGATTGATTGATTGATTGATTGATTGATTGATTGATTGATTGATTAATTGATTGATTGATTGATTGATTGATTGATTGATTGATTGATTGATTGATTGATTGATTGATTGATTGATTGATTGAGTACTTGATTGAGTACTTGATTGATTGATTGATTGATTGATTGATTGATTGATTGATTGATTGATTGATTGATTGATTGATTGATTGATTGATTGATTGATTGATTGATTGATTGATTGATTGATTGATTGATTGATTGATTGATTGATTGATTGATTGATTGATTGATTGATTGATTGATTGATTGATTGATTGATTGATTGATTGATTGATTGATTGATTGATTGATTGATTGATTGATTGATTGATTGATTGATCGATCGATCGATCGATCGATCGATCGATCGATCGATCGATCGATCGATCGATCGATCGATCGATTGATTGATTGATTGATTGATTGATTGATTGATTGATTGATTGATTGATTGATTGATTGATTGATTGATTGATTGATTGATTGATTGATTGATTGATTGATTGATTGATTGATTGATTGATTGATTGATTGATTGATTGATTGATTGATTGATTGATTGATTGATTGATTGATCGATTGATAGATTGATTCATTGATTAATTGGATAATTGATTCATTGATTCATTGATTCATTATTTGATTGATTGATAAAATACTTCAGCATTGTAAGGGTTAAGCACATCAGAATCACCAGAATATCCCCTTGCAGCCAAAGTGATGTGTGGCAAATACAACACTTTTAGACACCAAAATTACTTACGGTTGTAGCTCTCCAGGTCTGTTGGCTCTTATCAAATGATTTTTGCGTGCGCTCCAAAAGATTTGATACGCTCTAACGCTTTCAGCCACAATTTCAGCTACAAGTTTTAATGTTTTGATCTTAACTCTTACAACGCTGAAATATTTTTGTATAAACCATGGATGCCAAATTTAAAAAATGCCTTAGTTATTTTTTTATGTTTCTGTTGAATAAGTTATGGCTCTACGGCCATTAAAATTGTTTGAATTCTTTCAGTGCGGGGACCGACTTTAGACGTCAGAATCTGACGTCTATTGACGTCAGATTCTGACGTCTGAAGTCGATGCCCGCACTAAAAGGGTTAAATAGATCAGATTACTTACGCTCAACTTTTATTAGCATGATTAGTGCTTTTGTTTTCTTCACACATTTAAAGCTGGTTGTTGTGTCAGCAGTTCGAGTTCGTTCCAGTTTGGAATGTATCTTGAAAACCTTGAAAAGCAGGGAATAGGTACGTGGAGTACGGTGTGTACTGTCACCAACCACACACCGACAACACGTGTGTCGATCAACCCTCTGATAACTCACCACACAAGTTTGAGTTTACACCTCACCCATCGCCCTCTATGAAATGTTTTGAAAGCGCAAAACTAGTCTGCTTGCAGGAATTGGCAGTCGATGTAACAGGGCATCATAGTCGGGACACTTTGTACTGTTACACGCTGGGAACACGACGTTGTTGCGAAATTTAATCAACGTCACTGACGTTGATTCAACTTCGCAACAACATCGTGTGCCCTGTGAGTAGGATTGCAGGAATGGTTTGCTCCAAAATTACGTAATATTTGTGAAGCTTTGCATCTGTCCAGGTACTTTTGTCTGTGCGTTTCATAACAGCCACACTAACATATTATTGTGCAACCTTTTCCCCAAATCGTGTGGAAAATTCTAACATTACAACTAACAGATAATTAGCTGTACGAAATCAGCTAGGTTGAATGCTAAATCGTCCTTTTGGAGTTAGAAGATGCCACTATGTAAAATGATAGTTTAGCACCTATCTAACTCCAAAGGGACGAAATGTGATCATACAACAGATATGGTGATCGGCTATTAGCTGATTACAGTGACAGTAACATAATGTGAAATCAGGATGATCCATTGATATCCAGAATACCACGGATATCAATATTCCTCAACAAAAATAACCTAAATGTCAGGTACAACATGAATAATTAAAAAAACAATGCACACACCTTTATTCTCACATTTCAATAGCTTTTAGTGAAATCAGTGCTTAGGCCTATTCTGAATCAGTTTCTCTTGTCAGCTAGGATTGATCAACCAGTTGCTGATTGCCATTTAAATCGCTAGTTATTATTATCAACGATTCTATCGTCATTGTAAGTTGAATATCTACTATTGTTTGACTGTCAGTTAGAAACTGTGATTATTCTCGCACTCATGCTGTTGGCTTTTACTACAAGACGTATGGTGAGATCAGTCTAGCGATTGTTTGAAACACAACTGTTCATTATTCTCGCGAGCTAGTTTTTGTAGGGCTCTAGTTTAAGTGAGTTCGTTCAACTGGCGTATTATCTACAGTATGAATTAACAGAATGGTGGAATGGTCCTTCACCAACAACCCCAGGTAGTATGTACCATCAATTTGTGTTATCAGTAGGGGGTGTTTTTCGCTATGTTCATTAAAGTGGAGGTCAAGTTTTAAAAAAGGCCATATCTTTGCAATGAATGGATCAATTCTTACACGTTTGGTATCAATACTCTCAGTATTCAATTATCTAGCCTTAGCCTTTGCTTCAGCCTTAGCCTTAACCTTAGGTTAGATTGTGTATGATGAATATATACCATATTTCACCAAGTCACATCGCAGTACTAAATACGCTATAGATTTTTTCTTAAATCTTTACAAGAAATTAAACAAAAATTAAACTAAGTGTATTAGTTGAAAAATGTATTTTATTATCAAAATATACAATGTTTTAGAAAAAAAAGTAAGATTAATTCGATTACATTGGTGTAACTTTAATGGGACTTAATGTTCACTTAATTCCTGTTGCAATGATATATTGCATGTTGCAGTGGAGTAAACTCTAATCTCACCACATACGTTGAAACATAATTGTAATTACAAAATAATACAAATCAGCAACAAAACAAGATAGTCAACATGATCAAACAAAACGATTGAATAAAACATAATTATTGGCCATATCTGTAGGAGGCCTATGTTTTCTGAACCCAGATATGTATTTGTTTAACACTCAGTGGTATTTAGATGTATGAATGTTTATAGATATTTTCAATGTAGAAATATAACTTATATATATCTTTTATGAAAATGTGTGTAATTAGCCTAGGCTGAAATCTAAAACATTAAAATTTGCTCGGTAATCAAGTGTAGAATTAGATATCCACTTGTTTTACATAATTTGGGTGTGTTGAATTCAAATCGGTCGGATAAAGTTTTATATTTAGTGTCATTCTCCTTTGCATACAAAAAAATAACCGTCAAAACCACATCTCTTCTACAATTTCCGTTTTTTTGCATGATTTGGAGCTGAGAAATTTTTGTCGAATTTTATGCATTTAAACTCTAATATACCGGAAATTAAAAAAACATTATTTAATGAAAATGTAAAAAAATAGACTTTACAAGTCATCTGAGTACTCAGTATTTAGAATAGCGTCATGATTTTAATTGTGAATATGGAAATGACGGCCATCTTGGATTTACGACACAATCTAGGTCAGACGATTAGAAATAAACATCAGACATGAGTGTTTCGGTTCTCAAGTTAAGCACAAATCATAAATTGAGCATTCCAGTGCGACAAACTTAAAAAGGGGAGGAATTTACATTTTGTTTCTCGTTCATTTGAGGGTGCATGTCGCGGCCATTTCGGATTTTTTTTTAAATTCGCGGCCATTTCGGATTTTTTTTTTAAATTTACTTCAGTAATGTTTATTTCTGGTTCACTAATTTATTTCAAATAAGTCAAATTATCGTCAGCATGTTTAACGGTATAATCATAGCAACAGTAGGCCTAAATATGCGGACGTATTGAATTTGAAGGTCAGATAAATAATTCAGGAAAGTTAGCTTATTGCCTGGAACAAATGCAAACAAGGTCAAACTGTCAAGAATCATATAATAGAAGGTTCCAAAATCATGACTCCTTGACCAACCTTTGGCAAGTAAGATATTTGTCAAAATATAACCTTCTAAGCTTCTCTAGAAAAGTTTGGCGAAATTTTGTAGAGCGCAAAATTCAAATGGCCGCCATCGATCACAGTGAAAAGCAAGTAGGCCTATTCATTTATTTCATCCACTGGTCTGTGACCTTTAAACATCACACGAAGGTCACAAATGATCAGTATAGCAATTATAAGTGATTTTTCACTAGTGGTCCAATAGTTACATGTGATATGTCCGTTCGGCTGACTGTGTGGCACATCATCTATTTCTGGTATCCATAATGTCATTCTAGGCATTACTGAACGTAAAAATCTTATTTTATAACCTACAACCTACATTTTGGACGATGACATATAACTAGTCGAGTGAATAGAATGAAAACATGAATACAAACGTTTTCACAGAGTTTCAAATCTTGGAAATATAAAGTCAACATTATTTTGGTAATAAATCTGGATAACCTGCTACCCCCAATGTGTTCGCTCCTTCAGGGGCTTGTAATGCTTCCCGTATCATCTTTGCTGGACCCGTTGAGTTTCGGCGCATGGACAGCAATAAACCAACGTTTGTTCAAATTTACATGGTGGGAATATGTTCGATCCAAAAACGACCTATGACAACACCTGGAAGTATAGGATCATAAAACACCTTCTTGTCTAAGGGGTACACCACCTCTATTTTCTAATACATTTAAAAAGGTATACAATTTGAGGTCAGGTGAGACAACACTTACATTTCACTAAAGTTGCAGGAGAAAGGTGTTCAACGAGGTAAAAAAATTGTCGCCAACTCTATTTATAATAAGGATTAACAGCGTCGTCAAGGCCATGTCATTGTGTCCTTTTCTTCAGGTTGAGAAGTATTTCTGTTTGTTGATTGTATTCATCATCAGACTAGCTTTTATTTTCATATGGTATTGCAGGCCCAGCTCCAACCGGCGATAACAATGTCTGAAACGACCCTGAGCATGATCGCCAACCTTGACCGACGATCGGATCCAGTATCCCCAGGTACAATAGTCACACCGATCCATATGTAATACAACCAAAGTCCAGTTTGAAGCTAATCTGTGACCAGTATACCCTAAATATGCGGGTGCCCTGTAACCATCCAAGTTGGTGGATATATTATTTAACAGCTGTAATTCTTTCTACATTTCTCTTTGAGATGTATAAAAATATGCAAAAAACGTGCAAAATACAAAGTATCACATACACACAAATGGATTCACTGTCACCAATGACACACCGCAGCAATTTTTTTATCGGATAACTGATGCCTACAATAGGCATTTTCTGATACCAGAAAAGGATTCAGCGCCTCAAAGCTAACTAGTCAGAAACGACATATCACATATAGTTGTTCGGTCACTTATGAAAAAGTTGTATTTTCACGATGAGCGCTTGTGGTCATTTCTGGCCTTCATGTGGAGATTTATGTCATAGAAAAAGTTGTTTTTGCCTAGAATATATATTATTATTTATACCAGAAGTTGATTATGCGCCCCAAAGTTAGTTAAAAAACGACACGTCACATGTAACTATCGGACAAAAAAATGTATTTTCACAGTGACAACCAGCCTACTGGTCATTTTTTACATTGATATGGTGTTTGAAGATCACATAATAAATATTGTAAGGTCACCGATGCTTATAATGACATTATTAATGCCAGAAAAGGATTCTGCGTCACACATCAGTTAGTAAAAAACGACGGAGTCAGAAACGACATATCACATGAAAGTATTGGACCACTTAAAAATAGGTTTTATTTGTCCTATGTTCTCTAGTTAGCCTACGCATTTTCGCACTTCACATGGATCTTTCAGGTAATAGATTTATTAGATTAAAGGTCAGACTCCGTGCCACACATTTAGCCAGAGGGGACATATAACATGTAACTATTTGACCACTAGTCCAAAAAAAAACTATAACAGCCATGCTGATCATGTTTTGACCTTCATGTGATGCTTGGAGGCCAAAGAAACTATAATTTGTGGTTTAAAAATAAGTTCCACGCCCTAAAATTAGTTAGAAATGACATATCACAATTGATTATAGGATTATTAGTTAAAAAAATATTTTGCTCAAAAGTACACTGGTGGCCATTTTGGATTTTCGTGATCTTAGGCCAAACGCAACATGCATATTTAAAAATATTAACTTGCTAAAATCCATAGATCAATTGTCTACTTAAATGCATTCATAAATGAGGTTCACTGCATGGGAGTCTATGATATAAGTGAATACTTGCTTATCATTGTGATTGATGGCAACCATTTTCGATTTTACGCTCTACAAAATCCCGCACACCGTTTCTAGAGAAGCGTAGAAGTTTATTTCTTGACAAACACCTCAAGTCACCAGAAACAAGCGTCAAACCCCGTCAAGGAAAAAACCTGCTATTATAAGACATTTAGACGTTTGCCCTTTGTGCGCCTTTTTGACTTAAATTTAGGTCACTTCCACCCCCTGGACACATTAGGACTTTTGATATGTTGCTTGCCATACGTCTAACAAACTTTCTTGAGATTTTCAGCTTGTTACGAATTTGTTCCAGGTTACAATGCTTTAAAGGCTAACTTTCCTGGACTAAAAGGTCAATTCTTTCCAAAGACACTT